>JANSVB020000172.1:180782-191583 GCA_025504935.2 Erythroxylum haughtii | reverse complement strand
AGCTTTTTCTTGGAGTCCATTGGAGTGCTTGCTGGTTTACAGCCAAGCATACCAGTTTCCTTTAGTAAGTCTAAGGTATATTTGCGTTGTAAAACAAATATACCTTTCCTTTATCAAGCCACTTCCATTCCTAGAAAGTACCGGAGATGACCAAGATCTTTGACTTCAAAATCTTCAACCAATGCCTGTTTGATCCTTGCTTTCTCTTCAACATCATTTCCAGTTAGAATGATGTCATCCATATAGATAATAAGTACAACCAACTTATTTACTGAGGAACGCTTCATAAATAATGCGTGATTAGCTTGGCATTGGGTAAAACTGTGTCCTTTTACTGATTTTGAGAATCCTCTAAACCATGCTCTTGGAGATTGCTTCAACTCATATAAAGACTTCAATAGTTTACACACCCTTTTGCTGTAATGATTCTTTTGGATCCTGGATGGAATCTCTATGTAGACCTCCTTTTCGAGATTCTCATTTAAAAATGCATTCTTAATATCCAATTCATGAAATGACCAGTCTAAGTTTGCAGCCAAGGATAGAAGTATATGAATAATATTAGGTTTTGCAACTAGAGCAAACATCTCTTGATAATCAATTCCATAGAATTGGGTGAACCTCGAGAAAACAACCACGCCTTAAGCCTTTTAATGCCTCCATATGCCTTGTGCTTCACAGTGAATACCCATTTGCAACTTATTGCTTTCTTTCCTGGTGGAAGATCTGTAATAGACCATGTACCATTTCTTTCCAAAGCATTAATCTCCTCTTGAATTGTTTGTTTCCAACTTGGATGACCAAGAGCCTCTTGAATATTAGCTGGAGTTAGAAATTCATCAAGTCTTGAGAGAAATGCTTGATTAGTCCTTGAAAAATTCCTACAGGAATTAAAATTTTTGATTGGATGTTGAGTACATGTCTGAGTACCTTTCCTTAGGGCAATGGGTAGTTCCAAATCTTCTTCTGTTTGAATCTCCTCCCACTCTTGCTCATTCTTTCCAGCTGTGTGAGTTTCTACAGTTGTTGGATTTGATTCAGAATCTTGGACAAGTGTGAAATGTGGCATGAACTTAACCTCCTTATGAGCTTACCTCTGCTTTCTTGAGGAAACCTGTAGTTCCTTAGCTGTTGATTGAGGCGTAGGTTTGTTAGCACACATTAATTGGTGAATATGACAAATTAGGTACAAAAGGAATTGACTCACACGTTGGATTTAAGGAGGGATGTTCAAATGTAGGCTGACTTGGAAGCATAGGTTGACTTGTAATAGATTCAGAGTTTGGTGGCTGATGACTAGGAGCAAGAGGGAAATTTTGTTCAAGCAAGGAATCCCAACTCCAATATTGAAATTCTACTGTGGTCTCCCCCTAAATTTTAGTCTTAAAAAAAAAGAACTGTTTTCAAATAATTTAACATCTATGGTTTTAAACATTATTCGAGTAGTGGGACAAAAACATTTATACCCCTGTTTGTTTGTGGAGTAACCAATTAAAACACACCTTGTGGATCGTGGATCAAGTTTGCTTCTATTGTGTGGATAGACATGAACAAAGGTTGAGCATCCAAATACCTTTGGAGGCAGATTGGATAATAGAAACCAGGCATGAGGAAAGATATTAATAAGGACTTGACTAGGTGTTTGAAGCTGGAGAACTCGAGATGGTAGCCTATTGATGAGATATGCCAAAGTAAGGATATCTTCTCCCTATTAGTATTTTGGTACGTTAGTGGAGAACATGATGGAGTGGGCTACTTCCAACAAATGTTTATTTTTCGTCTCCACGACTCCATTTTGTTACGAAGTATTGACACATAAACTTACTTGGACTATCCCTTGCTTAGATAGATATTCTCCCAGAACATAGTGGACATATTCCCTAGCATTATCAAACTTTAGGATTTGGATTTTGGAACCAAATTGAGTTTTAACCATGGTATTGAAAGTTTGGAATATTCTATCAACCTCTGATTTTTCTTTCATAAGAAATAACCAAGTCTTGTATGATCATCAACAAAAATCACAAACCGTCGTGCTTCGTTAATGTTTTTGACTCGTGAAGATCCCCAAATATCAATATGAATAAGGGTAAAAGGTTTTGATGGTTGGTAAGAAATTCCTGAATAGACAGATCTAGTATGCTTTGCAAGTTGACATATCTCATATTTGAAAATTTTTTAATTTTTATTGATGAACAAATAGGGAAATAACTTTATTAGGATGTCTTAACCAACAGTACCACATCATGATCTTACTGACTTTATTAAAACTAGATTGACTCAAAACAGTTGGAAGAGGTTTTGTTCCCATTATTCTTCCTCTAACATCATCTAAACTTTTATTCAGACCAAGCAGACATTTAAAAATTCTTTTTTGCTCCACTATCTTACAATATAATCCATTGTCCTACAGACACTTTCACTCATAAAACTCAAAACATATCTAATTGCTATCAATGACGCATTAGAATATTTAAATACTACGTTACTTTTAATTCTCCTTGACGAAGATCATGAAGAATCGTCTCCACCGTGAAGAGTTCTGAAGTACTTTCAGAATTGGAGTAAGTTCCTCTCATTGCCTCTCATATTTCTTGAGCCGTTTCATATAGGAAAAATTTTCACCAACATCCACGTTGATGGAGTTTATGAGCCATGACTTGATTTGATGATTTTCAACCTTCCCCTTCTTGTAGTTTAGATCAATTTTCTCAAGAATTGGAGCTTCTCTAGTTAAGTAATCTTCTTTTCCAATGCCACAAGTGAACATCCGGACAAATTGGGACCACTGAATGTAGTTCTATCCATTAAGTTTATGACTTGTGATTAGAAGAGACAGATTCTCAGATATTCTAGAATTCCCAGAATTGGATTGGACCGGATTTAGGTTGGAAGGAGAAGATATCTCAGAGACGGAACTGGCTACTTCATTTATCATTTCGGATTTTATTTTTCAGAGAGAAAAGACAGAAAAATAGAGATTTCTGAAAAAATCTGAGAATTCCGAAACAAGAAGGATGTCGAAATGTGAGGATGACGACTAGAGTTTCCTAGGCTCTGATACCATGAAGATTCTGAATGAATTAATCTTCTTATTTGAAATCAGAATTGGTACAGGATATATATACACACTTCTACATAACTAAATATGGAAACTATCACCTAAAATATTAACACAATAAAGACTGATTTCCTAATATCTACCAAATAGAAAACTAACTCATAACTTTGAGGACTAAATATTTGACGAGACAAACTCTGGTAGTTACACAATTATTTATAGGATTTCAAGGGAAAAGTTAAGGTCTACACATTGTCAAAGTATAGAGCATTGAATAACAAAGTACAGCTTAATTATTATCCTCTTATGACTAAAAGCTCTGATTTTGGAGGATGGTTTTAGTTAAGACAAGAATCTTGGCGTCTTTGGTAGCTGGGTATACAAAAACATGATGATAGTATGCGTTAATTAGTTGCTATATTGGTCTGATATCTTAAGCTAGTATCGATCTATCATACATTATATTAGTGGGTTCTGATAAAGTCCTGATATTTTCTTAGTATCAGGTGCTCCTGTGTGCTCAAGACTTATCTCTCTTGCGTTCTTCCGAAGAAAATCAAGTTGGGAAGGAAATTGTCTAAAGTAGGGAACTTGAGAATTTGGTTGCAGGATAGTGGAACATGAGAGGATAACGAATTTGACAATGTTTTGTTAGAAAATGAAAGGCCAGTGCTATAAAAATGTACACATATGACTAATTGGAGGTACTGTTGAGGCTGATATAGAATTAGGCTGTTTATATCGTAGTTGTTTATTTGAAAGGGAATGTTATGTAAGGAACAAAGAGTAATTCATCTTTCTTCTCTTTGGTCCTTCACACGATCAGACATTCAAATTGTAGGAATGTTGTAAAGGGAAAGAGATTGAGGATCGGTTTTCATTTTCCTTCAATACTACAAAAGTAGCAAGTGCTTTCCTCTCAACAACAAATTCCTTCCATTTCCTTACCCCTTCCTCCTTATTCCATCCAAGTAATTTGGTGTCTCAAGGCTTATATGTTTAAATATGATTTTGCAAGCCTTGAAAGTTTGATTGTAATTTAATCAGTCAGTTAGACCTTGGCCACTTATTAGCAATACCTGCCGCTGCTGATGAGCTATTCAGTAGTGTCAAAACCTTCGAACAACAAATAAAAACTTCATGAGGCCAACGTGTTATTGGCTGTCGTTGAAAAAGATAGATCCACCAAGAACCGTTTTTTTTCTTTTTTTTTCCCCTTCCTTGTGTTGATATTGTTGCCTGAACTGTAAATTGCAGAAGTACCGACATGAAGTCGATTGGTGAAACAAGAGAAGTGCAGATTAATACATCTTGTTAGGCTATATTTTGATGAATTGACGGACTTTTCAAATAATCAGGGTATGAGTTTTGCAAATTTTCTGGTTTACAGGATTTAGAAGCTGTTTCTCAGGGGAAAAGAAAAAGCTGCAATTGCTGCAACAATGAGCAGAGTTGGGGATCGAAATTGCTGGTAGAAATTCATGAGTAATTCTATATTATAAAGTGAGATATATATAAAGATATGACTCAAAATATTGTCTTCATTAAGATTATGATGTCTTTGTTATAAATGAGCTTATTTGAATCCGGTCTTTTTTTTTTCTCAGCTATCCTCAAAACCCTTCAATTGCAAAATGCAATTACCTCTACAACGAGCAAAGTTAACCTGAACCCCACTTTACTGCACCTCACCCAACTGGAGTGTCTTAACAATTTTTTTCTCTTTTATGGCTTTACTTTTCTAGCATCTGGCGTTGTTCGTAAAGTATGAAAACTGTCAAAACTTTTGTTTATTTGTTTGTACTCCGTGTAAACTATGACTACAGGTATCGTCATACAATGGGGTACTATCATTTTCTGATTAGCTGTTGATGTGGGCTTCTAGTGGTGGTTTAAAAACACAACATGGACGTCATTGCACTTGTGGTAACTGGTAAGTGTTTAAATAATGGTAGTTGTCTTCAACTATAATAGTCATTATTATTGTAAATTTTAATCTTCATGTGACCTACATCATCCGAGGCCCCTTTTTCCGGCAATTAGCCAAGAAACTTTATGATCTTCTGCCCAAGTCCAAGTTCCATGTATCCTACACATTCCTCTGAATTGTTGTTCTAAGAGTGCAGTTGCCTAGGGTTCTATGGAAAGCTAATGGAAATAAGAGAACTTGCAACCAAGAATCAGCCCCACACTGGTATTGGCAAAAAAATCCCATATGCTCATAAAGGATCAAATTCCTGCAGATATTTAAAAAAAAAATCTTGGTTGTTTCTAACACTGGGTAAATAAGCATGCGTCAAGAGATTTAAGGTAGACTTATTAGAGCTTTCGAAATCTTACACTTAATGCTTGTTTGTTTCAGCTTTTGGAGAGCAAATAAGCACTTTTTTCACCGTAAAAGCTGTTTTTAAAAAAAATGAGTATTTGACTATAAAATCTAAAAGTATTTTTTTTTCATAAAAATGCCTTTTTTGGAAGCTAAAATATAACTTTTTGATAAGCTTAAATTTGGAGTTTTTTTAAAAAGTACTTTTTTGGATAGATTTTTTATATCAATTAATGAGCCTATTTTTTAGTCCCCTTTATCCTTATGTTTTTACACGTAATTCCCACAATACCCACAAACATATCTTTATATTTATTTTGAGATTTATATAATATTATTTGACTTTTTTTATATATATTTTAATATTCACTTTTATATTAGTTTAACTTATATTATAATCCATATAAAAGATTTGGTTAGATATATTTTAATTTATGTTTCATATAATTTAAAATTATATAATAATTAATATATTGCGCTTTGCATATTGTTTATTATATTTTAAATAATATTTATATGCGTAAATAATTTTATTATAAAATAAAATATAATTCAAATTAAAAGTGTTTTTATTTTTATGTTGCCAAATAGTCAATTGTATGAAACTCTTTCAAAAAAACTCTTTTTTAAATGACAGTCAAACAATCAACTGGTTTTTTAAAAAATTTCTTCTCAGAAAAAATCTACAGAAAAAAACTCAACTGACAAAAACTCAACTGATATAAGTTTAATCAAATAGAGGTTGAGTAGAGTTTTAAAAATCTATATCCGGATTTGAATACCAAAGGAGTAATAGGGTTTGAGGCTATAGATTCAAGTTTAGTTATATTTTAAATTTCAGGTCGAACCAGATTAATCAATCCAATAAAATCAAACAGTCAAAGCTTGACCTGAACCTATTAATTAACTCAATTTTTACCATTCCTATTAATCACTCTTAACTTTTAGTTACATTCTAAGATTAGTGCTAATATGCACACATCAAGAAGAGACATTGCACATGATCTTAGCTCCCGCGATCATGGGAAAGCTGAACGTGACAAATGACAATTACTTAACCGAAGACAACCTGGTCACCACAAGTAAGAAAAAACATGTCCTCAACCACGAAGAAGATGTGGTGGAAACTGAAAAAAAAAAGCACAAGGTTTGGAAAGAGGACCACCTACCATAACCTAAAAGTCTCCATTTGAGTTTCATTTTCACACACGAGAAAGGTGATTTCATTTATGATAAATAAGATATGAAAAATTTTATCTATTATCTATACATCCATATATCATTATATTAATTACAATATATTATTATATTAATTATAATATAGTTAAAAATATAAATTAAATATTAATAAATATTAAATAGAATGTATAAATAGAGAACACATTTATAATATTTTATAATATACAAATAGAATATAGAATATATAAATAGAATAAAATTACAATATATAATTATATATTTTATTTTATTTTATATAATTTAATTTATTTATTAAATGAATTATTAATTAATTTTATTGTAAGTAAATACAATATAAAATTAATTAATTATAATTAAATTACGAAACAATTAAAATAATAAAGAGAGATCAAAAAGAGTCTTTTTTCATCTTTAAGTATTGTGTAATGTAACAATTTAATTACTTTTCTTTTAAATTGGGATAGATGGTTGAGTGGACTAAATAGTTGGATTGCTACTCCATTATATAAATAAATTTTTTTTGTTATTATTCTTATTATATGTTCTATATTTTATTAAATTAAAAACTTAGTCATGGGGAAATTAAATATTTAAATTTTATAATATTATTTAAAAATATTAAAATATAATACTCGTTTCTTTGTAAATTATTTATTGTCCAAGTATCAGGCGACAGAATCAAATAGGATAACGAAGAAGGCTGCTGTAGGATCCGTGCAGTATTTGAGTGTTGGACTTCCATACGTAAGGTAGTGGAGATGGATATGGGATGGACACTTTTCCTCTTCAGAAACTTCAGCGCTTGCCATTCCATTCGTTATCGCATAGCCTTAAATTGCAACGAATAAGAATCAAACAAGAGTCATTAATGAGTACCCATACTATTCCATCCGAGTTTGACTCTAAACTTTTTGAAGTTTGACCATCTAACACAAAATTCACTTCAATCTACAGGGTTAGCAATAGGTCAGGTTAGGTTTTTAAAATCTATGTCCAGACCCGAATATAGTTTGAAGTCCGATTAGACTCGAAAATTTAGGTTGAAACTTGATCAATTATAGATTAAATATATTTTAAATTTTTACCTAAATCTAGTTTAAAGTCCGATTAGACTCAAGAATTTAGGTTGAAACTCGATCAATTATAGATTAAGTCTGATTAAATATATTTTAAAACGATATCGTTTAACTAAAAACAATGTTATTTTTTAAAAAAAATTATGATTTTGAGTTGGTCAAGAGGTTCAAATTCTAGCCTAATTTGAGGTTTAAAATTTCTTTAGAAAAGTTCCGAGGTCGAGTTTTGTGTGACAAGAAAATACTACTTAAGCTTAAAAGCAAGTTAT
Organism: Erythroxylum haughtii; assembly: GCA_025504935.2. Lineage (NCBI taxonomy): Eukaryota > Viridiplantae > Streptophyta > Magnoliopsida > Malpighiales > Erythroxylaceae > Erythroxylum > Erythroxylum haughtii. The sequence continues at coordinate 183,651 of JANSVB020000172.1, read as the reverse complement.
ATCATTTAGTGATTAGGTCGGCAATGTTCTATGAGGCGAAATATTAGCCCATCAAACAAGTTTATAGTTATAAGCTAATAGTAAAGGAAATGAAGATGTTACGTTGAATGTGCAATTTTACTAAAAGGGATAAGGTAAGGAATGTCATCTAAGGGACAAATTAAAGATAGCTAATATTATAGATAAATTAAGAGAGACAAGGCTTGCGTAGTTTTGACATATTAAGAAGAGATATTAAGATGCTCCAATAAGACGATGTAAAAATATCGTACTTAGAGATTATAAGAGAAAAGAAGGGAAGGCTAAGAAGAATTTAGAAGAGATGATAACAAAAAAGATATGATAATATCAAAACTTACCGAAGACATGATCTGTAATAGAAAACTTTGGCTTGCTAAGATTCGGGTAAAGAATCCCTCGTAAAGAGATCTTAGTAGTTCTCTTATATTTTTCAACTCGTCTTTTATAGTTAGCCTAGGTGGTAATACATATTATTATTACTATTATTACTGTTACTCCTCTTATTTGTATCTTTATTATTAGTATTAGTATTGGTAACTATATTTCTATATATTAGTTACTTTTATCATGTTTTATGTTGTTATTGTTATTATTGTTGTTGTTGTTATTATTAAATTAAATTTACTTATTTATTTATTTTTATTTTCATTAATTCTTGGGAGTCATTTGGAAATAACCTCTCTACTAATTAAAGGCAAGGCTACGTACTGCTGAACCTTTCTAGACTCAATATATTAGCAGGATTTCTATTGAGTGTTGTTGTTGTTGTAACACTAAGATTATATCTTCTTTCCTTCCAATAAATGTAGATATATAGTTTATATGAATGGATGCATATATAATTTGTAATAAATCATTGACAATCGCATCTCTCATTTCCTACCATAAATCATCAAAGTATATATTTGTTTTGAGTCCTTATTAATAAAGAACAAAGTTAATTACATTAGAGTTATTCATAATTTGATTTTTATTTTTATAATGTAATTTGATTATTATAATTAAATTGTTCAATCATTTAATAACAAAACACGACTGACTACTACTGAAAGTGATAATTTCTAAATCATAATAATTAAAATAAAAAAGCAATCTCAAGTATTTAACCTTAAAATATAAACCATAATATATTATAATTTTTATCTAAAAAAGAGAGGCTAAAGATATATAATCGTAAAAGTTATTAAGAAAGAGGACGAAGTACATAATATAATTAAAGTGGGCACTCTTGGGCTCCAACATGATGTTGGATAATAATTGTAATGTGTTACATACTCCTTCCGATTCATAATAAGTGTAGTTTTAGATATATTTTAATTATTCAAAATAAATGTCATTCTTGACTTTGTATGCATGTTTATAATTTCTTCCAAAATTAACCTTTCATTTCTCTCTCATCTTAATTATACAGATCACAATTTCAAGGTAATTAAATACGCAATTTCTCTCACACGCTAATTAATAAGGATATATCTATAATTTTATTAGTTTTCTTAATAAACGTATATTTTCAAGGCACTTAATGAACAGATTGACTTATCAATGCTATAGCGCATTATAATTTAGAAATTACCACTTTTGTTATCGTACCAATAGGGTGCCTTTCATTCTTCCGAGAGAGTATAGGACTTGTCTCCCTAGATTAGTCGTATAACATTTCTAGGTTTTCTTTCCAACGTATGAAAAAAAAAACAAGTGGGTACTCCTTGTTCAGTAGGAGGAGGACAAGACAATAAATGACTGTAGACTAAGACTAAGGTCGTCTGGTAGGTAGAAGAAATGGCTAGTTTTTACACTCTTACGCAACGTTCATTTAAGGAAGAAGAGGACGACATTGCACTCGATCTAGCTCCCACGATCACGGAAAAGTTGCACAATAATAATATCTACTCGAAATTTGGAGATGTTTTTAAGGGGTTGGTTTGTATTAAAAAATAGTAATAAAAATAAAATAAATATAGTAAAAAAATGAGATGATCATATTAGTATTTAAATTCGAGTTTTTAATAAAATTATGTAATAAGTCACTCCAGATTTTTTCAAATTTTACATATTAGCAAAAATTTTATTAAGTGGTCGTTGTTGTCAATGATAGAGCCACATGGGATCTAGTGGTGCATTAGGCCCTTCAAAATTTTAAAAAATATTAAATATTTTTATTTTTAATATATATATATAATGATGGAGTTATTTGAAGCCCTGTGATATATTAGGCCTCTCAAAATTTAAAAAAATTAAAATTTTAAATCTTATTATTTTAAATTCTCGACTCCGTCGCTGGTTGTTGTAGTAGTGGTACTCAAGATGGATATGGAATGGACACCTTTCTTCTTCAGAGATTGGAGGGTTGAAACTTCAACGCTTCCCATTCTATTCCTTATCGCATAGCCATAAATTGCAATGAATAAGAATAAAACAAAAGTCATTAATGAGTACCCTTACGAGTTTTACTCTGAACTCTTTAAACTTGATTACCTAAAAAAATTGCTTACGTTGAGAGGGGTATAAATAATAACCATTAGATTAGAATGAAAACTTAATACCCACCTTATTTGGAGGGTTTAGTAGATTCCCAAACTTAATGGAATAAATCTATTCACTTGGAATTGAAAACCTCAAAGCAAACACTATTTTTTACAATTATTCCATTCTTTCATTCCCAGACCCTCAAACCAAACGTCCCCTAAGTATTGCTTATTCGTGAAATGCAAGACATTAATTGGCTTTCTCTCCATTTACCAGGTCAAACTCCACTTCCTTACGGCTACAATCTAACTTTGCTCGATACTTTTCCATGGCATCCATACCTAGTATGACATCTAGTCCCTTTAGGTCTAGAGGTAGCAAG
>JANSVB020000172.1:154795-166560 GCA_025504935.2 Erythroxylum haughtii | reverse complement strand
AGCGGTTTGTAAAGTTAAACCTATAGATGTTTTTTAATCACATAGAAAAGGAGAGCAGAGAATTGAAAGTGAAGCGTTTCAGGAAGATGTTTATTTTATAAATGCATCTGTCACATATGATGATAATGAACTTTCGAACAATCCATCTAATGAATATGTTGAAATTTCATCTGGAGAGGATGACGAGGGTCAAAGATCTGAAGAGGAGCCGAATTTGATTCTTATTCTTCCATTGTAATTTACAATTAAGTTATGATAGCAATTAATTTGTGTTTGTAATTGAATATTTTATTCAACAAATCAATGATTTCCTTTTTAGTATATTATGTAAAGTATTTAATTCAAAATCTTAATTAAGGACTGTCGACATGGCGACTGGTTTCTGATGGTAGTAATTCATCCCGTTGGGAGGAATGCGGCAAAATTATCCCAACCGTAGGAATAAAAAATGTAGGAAAAATCTCCACTTCATACATTAATCATCGTTTACCTTCTATAGTCGATCTTCTACTTTAAGATGTTTAGTATCACCTGTACAACATCACTTTCCTTATTATGTACATCTCATTTCCTTTTATAAAGCTATTATATATATTCACATTTGATAGTCTATACTACATGTTGTTTTAAGCTTCCTTGAATCTCGAAGATGACATATATGCCGATAGAGGTGGGAGCGTTGTCACAACGGTTTATAAAGGATTAGGGAGATCACTTCTTTTAGAAAATTAGTCAATTCCACAAACCTCGTTTGGAAATTCATGTATGCATTAATATCCCATTTTGGTTTGTTTAACAGTTTTCTAGTCTAACATTATTTAAGTTCTATACTTATGGTATTTTGGGTAAACCGCTTCGTACTAGTAGTTCATCTAGAGAGTTAATCTTCCATACTAAATCTGGCGAATCATTCATTGTATCTTCTAGAAGTTTAGCTATAGAAGAAACGATGTTGTAAGAAGGTGTTAAAAACCCTACACTTGTGGAAAAAAAAGTACCACTATTTCAATTAGTGCATTTGAACATGTCAGGACCCTTCTCGGGAAATCCAAACATCGGGAACTCATTTACCTTTACTGACTCTCATGTCACATGGAATCCAAGAAAATAATTATATCATTGTGATTTATTGATGCAATACACTAGACTCCAACTTGCGTCCTATTGAGTATGGGTTGTTATTGTTCTTGCTCTATGACTTTAACAATATTGTGTAAAATATGATATTCAACAAATCGTCTTATTTCCTTTTCTATATATTGTGTAAAATATTGACTTCAAATTCTTATAATTCTAGAAAATTCAATAAGCAATGAATTTTAGGTAGAAATATGGCACCAAAGAGATAGTGTGATGTAATGCGGCTCAGGTTCAAACGCATGTTTGGAGGTATTTATTGTGAAGGTGGACCGTCACAGTCTGTAGTTACTACAGAATCACCTCCTCCCCTCTAAGGCCTACAGTTGCAAATGAGGCGTCCCCTGCTGCTTGTCATGCTACACCATCTCCAACTCATACATCATCCACTACCCCTTTATCAGATGAAGGAGACGACCACCAGCCTAGAGCTGATAGACCTTATGGAAGAAAGTACATAACAATTATCAGTAATCTGTAAGTGAAATCGCATTAAACACAATATGTTTTTAATTAAGTTATAGGTTTTTTGGTTTTGCAAATGGTATAAAATTACTTGTTCTTATATTAGGTTGATTCCGTCTGGACCATGTTTCAGAAATATGACATCTAAATTTAAGGCGAGGATTGATCCTGAGGGTTATGTATGGAAAAATATCTCTCATGCCACATTTTACTTTCTGGAGTTTGAGGTACAATGAAAATTTATTTTCTTTTTTAATTAATTTATATACATTAATTAAATAAATATTATTACATTATAAATTATTAAAAAAATTTCTTTTTACAGAAAGAACTTTTCTGGGATTCTGGTTTCGACATGATCATACATAAAATATGGGAGAGGCGAGCTCGTACATATTATCGCAGCTTTATTAGTGGGATACATAAGGCTAGTGTATGACTGCCTTATATTTGAGAGCAAATATAGAGTCGTTGGCAGGAGTATTAGACATCACTTGAGACAATGTCTATCTCAGGGTGTAACTCTACCAACAAACGTGAAGGCTCGGGGGGAGAGAGTCTTCCCATACAAATGGGAGGATCAATTACCTACCACAAGCATGCAAAGAGACTTGTAAGTATCTAAACTTGACACTTATATTCTAATTGTTTTACTTTGCTATATTTCAATTTAAATTGACGAGTGAATGTTGAAATAAAAATATGTCTATTACGGATAATGATAATGGTATAAATGTTTGGTGCCTTATATGGCTATGATGAGTTATTTTATTTGTTCAACAGGGGGTAAATATCATAAAAATAGAGGAAATTCTGCCGAAATTTTTATAAAATCTAGTTCACTTATAACATTTTAGGTTAAATATGCAGGAAAAGTCTATAGGCATGAGGCCTACACCTACTCAGGTGTTTTTGCACACTCACACAAAGAAGCATGACAATGTGACATTCGTCAACAGCTGATATAGAGAACTAAATATATGCAAAATTAATGCTTTATTATTATTCCTTAATATTTATCATTTACTAATGTAAAAATTGTTTCCTAATAGGCTAATATGACCAAATACAAGAAACCATTCAGTGATAGTCTCAGCAGGAACAACTTGTTAATGAGGCTCATACGTATCTTGATGTTATAGGTGGCAGGGAGTAGGTGGCAAGGAGTAGGGACCGTCGTGGAAGGATCTTCGGGCTAGGTTTATTTGCAAAAACATGTTATTTGCAATCCTCCACGTCCAGTACAACAACATCTACTAGATAGTCGCAAACCGATCAAGTCAGTCGACTTTTGATAACAGTGGACACATTGATAGACTACATAGCTCAGCTGAGACAAGAGATGGATGAATTGAAGGCGAGGGATAGTAGTACCTCAGAGCACAGATGGTCACCAAGACATTAAGATTGTTGTAGTCATTTGCTTTGAATTACAAAGAATTTTTATGTGCACTGTAATGTTTTTATTATCAATTAAGATAAGTTTAACTTTATATCATCATTCAACTTTCCATTTAAACAAATTAAATATATAAACAAATAAAATTATTATGCATATATAATTCATAAATGTTGAAATTATGCATTTATCATAAGATCATGAAATGAAATTTTATTTCAGGATATTTTAAAAAAATTACTTACTTTTATTTACTAACGAAATATAAAAGACCGTTGCAAAAAAGCACTACATTTACCGATGGAATACCTTAAACAATCGATAAATTCTATCATATTTACCAACCATTCATCTTCTTCCATTGGTAATATTGAAATCTTTCCAATTATCTGAACTACAGTTTACCGAGTTCTTTTTCCATCGACAAATGCATCGACAAAAAAAACCATTTGTTGGTAAAATTTACTGATAGTTACGTCCGTCTGTCGGTATACTTCACTAATGGAGGGACACATAAAAGGTCCATTGTTAAATTTACCTACGGTCGTATTAATGACACCATTGTCCGTCGTTTTATTCCGTCAATAATAATAATTTCTGACGGAATAAATGTGTTTACTGTCGATTTTTTCGGTCGATAAACAATAGATTTCTTGTAGTGAGTAAAAAGGGCACAAGCTAACTCTTAAGTTGTTGCCATCCAAGATTCTTGGATGATAGGGAGGAAGTTGCATTTGGCAAGTGCTTGATACAAAGCCACCGCATAAATAAGGTTCTTGTTTTTTTTGTGCCTTTGTATATGTCTGCTTCAGTTAGAATTTGGGAAACACTGCCTCACCTTAAATAAGTGCCATTATTGATCCTTGTCAATTAAGCAACAACAAGTGTGCTACTATCACCAACAATCATAATGTTAAGTTTTATGATTTCTTTCACCTCGTTAATGTTGTTTCTTCCACGTAGCAAAATTAAGTTATTGTTCATAATCTATCCGACGAAGGAAGTGTGACATTAAACATATTTAATCGGAAAAATGTAGCTGAGTTTTAATTAAAAAAAGAATTGGAGAATGAAATTTTATTCTCTATTAACTTATATATAAACACTTTACAAGTTATTCTTATATAGATAGCACATAAGCATCTAGTCATTAGGAGTTTGTTAATAAAATCAAAATAGATTCCTAATAACTCAAGAGTTATTTCAGAAGAAGATCCCGATAGGTTGGTTTATTATTCGGTTGAGATTGGATAGTTTCAGGATATTGAGAATCGACACATGTTAAATATGAATTTGATGTAGACTGAATCAACAACCTCTTTGGATTGAACCACATCTCTCTAAACCATCCTTTTTACTCCCGTGCGGCCAATGTAATCTAGGCTTAGCTGAGCTTGGTGGGCTTGCCTAATATCTCCCCTCAAACTATGCCGGGTGCTAAGGCATAGTTTGTCTCGATTCATAGCCAAAGATGTTTTGGGTTGTGGCTTTTTAAAAATGTCAGCAACTTGATTTTGAGAAGACACATGTCGGGTCACCAATTCTCCTAGAGCGACCTTCTACCTCACGAAATGATAATCCAACTCTAGCATGGAAAATAGGATTGATTGTAATGAACAATGTACTCAAATTGTCGTAATATAGAGTTCTTTGAAGAAGGACATATTTAAGCCAAGTTAATTCGGTTGAGACATTTGCCATGGCACAATATTCAACTTCTGGGCTTGATCGAGAAACTATATGTTGTTTCTTTGCACTCTAAGATATTATATTAGCACCGAGATAAGTAGAAAAACCCGAGGTAGAGCATCTTGTCATTGTGCAACCTCCTCAATCTGCATCAAAAAACCAAAAAGATCAAGTGTAGTATTTGCTTGAAAATTAATACCAAGGTCTAAGGTTCCTTTTATATATCTAAGAATTCTTTGGATAGTTTGAAACTAAACTCAGTAGGTGCTTAACTAAATTAAGCAGCATAGTTTACACTAAATGAAATGTTAGTCTAGGTGAATGTCAAGTACTGTAATTGAGCAACAAGGCTTCTGTGTAATGTAGGATCTGAAAAGGGTGGACTATTGGAGGGAACTTTGAGTTTTGACGGTAGTCGCGTGGACTTGGGGTTTGCAATCAGGAATATTAGCTTTGTCTAATATGGTGTATGCAAGGTGACGTTGTAACATATACAGGCCACTATTATCCCATGTGATCTCAATTCCCACGAAGTGATGAATTTCACCCAATTCCGTCATTTTAAGCTCTGAATGTAGAGTGTTAATGAAATTATTAAGGATGAGCTGATCCTGTCATCGGTAAATCATCAACGTGTAAAGCCAAAAAGATTGAACCTGTGGCACAGTGTAAGATAAACAAAGATTAGTCAACCAAGTTTGAGCAAAAAAGTGCTAAACCTCTCGAACCAAGCTCTCGCTACTTGCTTAAGCCTATAGAGTGATATGTGCAACTTACAGACATGTAGAGGAAACTGGGGATCTTCTAGACTTGTTGGTTGCTCCATAAAGCTATCCTCGTTAAGATAGCTATGTAAAAAAGCATTTTTTTAACATCTAACTGACGTATAGGCCAGTTCGTAACAAGAGCCACACTAAGTATTATACGACCAGTACCCAGTTTAATAATAAGAGAATATGTTTCATTATAATATCTTTTGGCAACAAGTGGAGCTCTCAGTCAATCTAAGTCACCCTTAGGTTTCAATTTGGTTTTAAAAACCCATCGACAACCTATTACATTCATTTCTGGCTTACGAGGAACAAGAGCCCAGGCGTTAGTTTCATTTAAAGCTGAGATTTCTTCATTCATAGCATTCCGCCAGCCTTCATGTTTAAGTGCAATTTTTGGTGACCTAGGTTCCAAAGGTATTTGCATAAGTTGAGCATTCAATGCATACCTGGGATTGGGCTTACAAATACCTGATTTTGAGCGGGTTATCATGGGATGTGAAGCTATTTTTGTTGAGCTATTACTTGTGGCACTCGAGGAGCTTGATTCAATTGAGATGCTTGTGTTTGAAGTTGCTGAAGAGACCTAATTTTTAAGGTCACGAAGGTCTGTTGGTTCTGGCGACGAAGGAACATACTTGGGCAGGGACTCGCGAGTCTGTGAGAGCTGCTCAATCGAACCTGTTTGTCTTGGGAATGAAGGCTTCAGTCTGAGCAGCGATTCACGAAACTGTGAAGGTCTTTCACTGAACCTTGTAGAGTCATCAACTGGTTCAGTTTCAATTGGGGAAGGTACTCCTTGACTTTTAAGAGTCATGTAGATTACTTTGAGCAACCTATTGAGAGTCAGTTTTGCTCGAAAAAATTCAAGTTTCAATCGCTGGTGTAGCATCATCATCATGTCGAGGAGTAGCACCTGATTGAGTATTTGTACCTTCAAGATAAGAATTAACATTAGTGCTTAATGTGTTTTGAACCGTAGCTAAAGGAAAATTAGAGGAAATAGTGGCATGAGTTTTTGATTAATCCCTGTAGCACCATATGTTCGAAGAAAGATTTCAACCTCTATAGGTGTCATCGTCATATTAACCTTATAAGGCACACTTCTCCTCAAAGATTACATGTCTAAACACAAACAATTTCCTTGAGGAAGGGTCATAACACATATAGCCTTTATGTTTGTCGCTATACCCAAAAAACACACAAGGCACTGATTTCAAATCGAATTTGCTCTTCTTTGTGTCCCAAGTGTAAGGAAAAAACCTGCACCCATAGATTCTGAGAAGTGAGTAATTAAAGTTTTTGTTAGGTAATTTATTGAATGGAATTTCAAAGTTGATAGACGAGGAAGGTAAGTGACTCATGAGGAAAACGGCTGCTGCAAAGGCTTCAATCCATAGAAATTAAGGGAGACCACTATGGATTAACATTGTTAATCCTAGTTCACGAACTACATGGTGTCACTGCTATACTATGCGCTTTTGTTAGGAGTATACGGACATGATAATTGATGTCTAATGCCTTCTTGTTGTAAAAATATTGCCAAAGCATTGTTTACAAATTCTCCGGTTCTGAGAGTTTTTATCTGACGATTAAATTGCCTGCATATAAACTTCTCAAAGGCAATAAAGACATTTGTAAACTGATCTTTATGTCACAAGGGTATAAACCACATGAAACGACTAAAATCATCAATAAGTAAAGCATTGAATAGATATTTTCCAAAAGACAAAACAGGAGATGGTCCTCAAAGATCACAATGAATAACTTCAACGGGTTCACAAGCAGAATTGTCTGAGGTAACAAATGGCAACTTATTCATTTTGCCTAATAGACAACTAGCATACATTACTAGCACACATTGGCGAATCCTTATTCTTAACTAAAGCATCAATTAAATTCAAGGACTTAAGTTTTTGAATGGAAGAGGCTTGTGGATGACCAAGCCAGTTTATTTCCACTAATGACATATAGGTCGCCTTGACGCATTCCTATCTGCAGTGATTTCCCTGTCGCACGCTCCTTTACATAAAAAACTTGTTAGTAAACTAACATTTCACTGGAAAACAAATTTATTGCAAGCTCGGGAACAAGTAAATCATCTTTAAGGATAATCCATCGCCTACCATAACTTGATCACGACCATGATTTTTTTTGAGTTAGAAAATAATTTTAAATTATTAACCGTGTGATTAGTCGCACCTATGTCGACGGTCCAATGAGGACCAGGGAGGTTTGTGTTGGTTTTTTTATGTAGAAAAGAGATATATGGAGAAGTTTCTCATTTATTTCATATCAACTTTGGGTTTAAATAGCTAAGAAAGCTAACAAAAATCTAGAAAAATAAGCTATCCTAATCATGATCCCTAAGAATCACATAGAAGATAACAATCTCTATTCTAAAGATTACATATTGACTTGGACTTTTATTTAAAATGAAAAACATAACAATCACATGCATAAATTTAAAGCAAATATTCTAACATTTTCTTTTATAACTTCATTTCCCTCCTTTAGATATCTTGTTCATTTGCCCTCTAACTACCTTGCACTATTGTTGTTATTTTTAGTATTTCTTTTTGTCTCTCCACTATCAAAATTATTGAATAAGCGTTGTCAATATTTAGTAGTGGATCCATCACCAAAATCTAATTCTTAACCTGATCATAACTGTCATTTAACCCCATTAAAAGTGTATCAGCTTATTAATTGAGTTTATCTCCTCCATTTTCTTCCTAGGACCACAAATGAATTGACTACATGAATACCTCAACATTAGCAACAGACATCGCAACTCATCCCAGAGCTTCTTCAGTCTTGTAAAATATCTAACAACAGTCATATTTCTTTGTCTAATTGTACTTTTTTCTCTTTGTAACTGATAAAGCAGAGGACCATTACATTCCCCATACTTCTTCTCTAATTCCTTCCAAATTTTAAAAGCACTTGATGCATACAAATAAGCATCAACGATATCTTTATAGATTGAATTTAGTATCCATGAGGTAATCATAGTATCAACTATACACCATGAATCATAAACTAATGAATTTTCATCTGCTATTCTATATCTATCATCTACAAAACCTAGCATCATTTTCTCTTTAAGAGTTAACTTTATAGCACCATCCATGAAATATAATTGTTACTTGTAAGTGGAGTTATTACTAATGTCATTCCAGGATGATCAAATCCTTACAAAGTCAATGAACCATTCATACTTTGATTAACAAGGTCCTCCATTTTTTATTCCCTTTTTGCTTATAATTTTGAACTGAAATCTTCTTCCTCCATACCTTGATCAAGATAATTATCAAAAAATCAACGAAGTTTACAAGCTCACGTTTGGATCAGGAATGAAATGATCTAATACCATGAATATGTTCAAGCTTTAAAATTTATTCACTTCTCATACTCTTTAGCTATAGTTTGTTCCAAACCTTATACAAAGAAACTCCAGTAACTAACTAATAGAATAACCATCAAAACATCTAACTCTGTATATATGGAATCAATGTATTAAATAAACAATATAATATTTGTTCACAATTAAGAGCCAGATTCTTAATCAAACCATTATAAGAAACACCATCTTTATGATCACTACAACCTAATTTGATCATGGCCCTATTGTCCTCATAGGAGGCATTAAAACCAACCCATTGCATGTAACTCTTCAAATCCTCACGGCTCAGCATTCCATCACCATTTTTGTCCATGACTCCAAACCAACGACCACATTAAGGACACGTTCAAATTCCTTGAACTCCACAAGACCATCTTTGTTAAAGTCTGCAACAAACATCATTGTTCCTGTAATGTCATCGTCATCTAATACCTGACCAGAAATAAAACATACAAAGATCATCTTTGCTAATCTTCCCATCATGTTCAGTGTCTAAAACATCGAACGCCCTCCTAAAGTATGGCTCTACCAATGCGAGTTCCCACGCTAGACTTCTACCAGGTGGGCACATGTCTGTTTTGTTTCGTAGATATGTACTACAAAAAAATAACACAATTTACAACATTTTACTGATAAATGTTGCGGATTGTAAAGACTATTCGTGATGTTTTAAAAATGACTCGAAAAGTTTAAATATTTTGTAAGATTTTATAAAGCGTTACAAATTTATAATACTTTTTGTGACATTTTTTTTGTTAAAATATCGCAAAATAAAAACCGCAATGTTTTGCTGAATAAAACATCGCAACTAAACGTCACGGTAACCTTCAATAACAAATTAAAACAACATTTCGGGACATTTTGGTTTTGTTTTGAAATTTTTTGGTTTACTATCCCGCTTCTTCACTGCTACCTTTCTCTCTTTCCCTGTTCCTTCAACACCTTCAAATCTCCCTCTCAAATTTGCCCCTGGTCATCTGTGCTCGCGGTTCTAGAGGTACGCTCCAATGCCCACTGCTATGTTTTCATCCTATTTGCTCAAGTTCGAACCTTTCTCTGGTGGGTCTTACTTTAAGTTAATATTCAAAGCACAATAATGAAATAGCCACTAATCTCCTCATTCTCTCTCTGTTTTCTTTGAATTTGTTAAATTTTAAATCATTCTCTGTTTTCCTTGAAAAAAATGATAAACAAGTCATGAGATTTAGTAGAAATCTCCGTTCTCATCTGTAATGTAATGAGATTAACGTCTGATTTTTTTGCAGAGGGCGACAAGTCACAGGTGTCTCTGAACTCCGACAACTTCAAACTTAGGTATAAACAATGTAATGAAACAAAAAGTTTAAATTTTTGCCTCTACTGGTGATCTAAGCAGTGTAACCTCCACTGCAACTTTTGGTGAGGTGGTAACTCTATATATGAAACTCTCGAAGTTGTAGTACTAATTTATTCATTTTATATCCATTCGTGTTTGGAAAATGTTCTTATAAAGCTGTGATTTGCTATGTATTCGTAGTTTCTATTTTGAAACTAGATTTGTGTGACCATCTTTACTTTAAATCAAACTTAGTAGATATTTATTATTTCAGGTTGAAAGTTATTATATGACTAACCAACATATGTAAAAAAAAAAAAGAAGAAGAAGAAAAGAAGACAATGAGCAAAGAAGAGACAGATTTTGGTGATCTACTTCTAATCTACTAAAGCCTATACTTAATTTGTTCTTCTATTTTGTTTTCATCCTAATATCCTCAGTAGAGAGCAATTGTAGTTCTTGTGGTTATCAATTGATTTTATGGGGATTGGTGTGTTGTTACGCATATGCTTGTACGTTTTTACATTAGAAATTGAATCTTTGTGTTAGAGCAATTTATGTTTTTGAAAAGAATGGCTAAGAAGTCTTTTACTTTTAATGAATTAATGCTGTTTGTTTTAAGAGTTAACTTTTCATTTGTAGACAATTCTCCAGTGGTAGTATGAATACAGGCTCATTTTTTAACTTGTGAGCCTGTATTCATGAAAATCTTGACAACTTTCACTTTGCCATTGTTGATCTGTTCTGAGTCTTACCTCTTTTCTCTGTTTTGAAAGGTGAGATAACCTTATACCATGACAAAGCAAAGGGAAAAATGGATAGAAGAAGAGCATTAGAAATTCCTTGAAGCTCTATGGTCGTGGCTGGCATAAAATACAAGGTAAGTTTAATCTCATATCGTTGCTACCATAGTGCTTCTCAAATGATACTATGGTTTATTGAAATTGCTATTCTCTTCATGTAGAACATGTAAGCACCAAAACTGTTGTCCAAATTAGAAGCCATGCTCAAAAGTTCTTTTCGAAGGTTTATTACTTGATTACTAGTGACTGATTCTTGATGTGGTGTACAATGCATCTAATAATGAACTAGTGCGAACTCAAACTTTGGTGAAGAGTGCCATTGTTCAAGTTGATGCAACACTTTTCAAGCAGTGGTATCTCCAGCATTATGGGGTTGACATTGGTGGCAAGAAGAAAACTACAGCACCTACCAAGAAGGAAGGAGAGGTATTACTTAAACATTGCTTCATCCTTTCTATTGGTAGTGCAATTCCCTAACATGCAATCTCTTCTTTTTGTTTGTTTTGCTATATTAGAATAGGGTATCAATTTATTTCAAATATACGTTACATATTGATTTTTTATTGTTTGTTCAACTTAATTCGCTTTACAATTGTTGATTAATTGCCTAACATGGAATCTCTTCTTTCTATTTGTTATGTTGTCTCTATGTTTTGGTTGGTAGGAAGGAGAAGCTACAACTGAGGAAGCGAGGAAAAGTAATCATGTTACGAGAAAACTGGAGAAGAGACAACAAACTCGCAAATTTGACTCACATATTGAAGAACAATTTGACAGTGGA
>JANSVB020000172.1:127380-138644 GCA_025504935.2 Erythroxylum haughtii | reverse complement strand
TACTGACTGTAAAGAGACCTGAAGAGGCTCAGAGGAAAAGAATACTTGTAAAGTTGTTGAGAGATAGTGAAATCTCATAAAGACATCTGAGGACTGGATGTAGCCCACGGTTTGGGGTGAACCAGTATAAAAATTATTGTGCCTACAACTCTCTATCCTTGTCTCTCTTATCGTTCAAAGTTTTGATTTTACTTAGTTTTTAAACAAGTTTTCGAAAAACTTTTTATAACTTTGATTTATAGTAGTTCTTGTGAAAAGAACAAGTTTTTTCTTTTGACAAAACGTTTTTGAAAGGTTTTTCAAAAAGGGAAAATACACAATTCAACCCCCCTTCTTGTACATTTATACATTGTATAATAAGCATTGTAATAACGTGTGATTCACTTCAAATGTGATTGCTCTAATATGTCATTCCCATAGGGTATATTCTTAGATAATTTATTGATGTTCAGGCATAAGCACTATGGTAGTGGTGTGTTGTAGTAAAGGATGTAAGGATTACAAGATCGAGAAATTGACTACATTTGGTCAGATCTTGTCAAAAAATGTTCACACTTTAGAGAATGTAGCTAACATATTAATAAATATGTTACCTATAGAAAAATTCAGGCATAACATAGACTTGGTAAATGTTCATATAGCTTTAGGACCTTGGGGCTTATATAGCAAGGACTAATTCTTAGTTAGACATTGAAGACTTCAAGTCAACATGGAAAATTATGAAATATGCCTTAAATTCTTGTAAAATAGAATTTTAATAACCTCAAGCTTATATGGAAATAAAATATCAATGACTTTAGATTTCTATGATAATAAAGTTTCATTGTAATTAAACTTTTTACAAGTAATCCTAGTTTATAAATAGTTTGATAAGCGTTTTGTAAGTTTTTTTTGGTAAATAAGTAACTTTTATACAAATAGAAAATGTTATGTACACCACTAGAGATTTTCTGAAGGAAATCTCTTATCAACCAAAATACATAAGGTAGTGTAAAATATTAATAAACCTAGATCAAGATAAACAGCACTGCCACCAACACTCCTCGCCTATTTCCTACAATAACACCTTAAAAATGTAGCCTTTCTCCCTAGTAGCCTAAAACCAGTCACAAGCATTCTAGTAACACAACATTTCAACACTCATACACACAACCTAAGTAATAGACCATAATCAAATTTGGTAAAAGAAGATTGAATTCAATATAAAACTGTCAAGGTTGCCTTCATTGTATATGTCATTCCCGAAGGAGCTTCCATAGGAAATGATTCTCTAAGTATTAAGCTTCTGAACATCTAACTTGCAAGCATAGGAGAGCTGTGCACCTATGAAACCAAAACCATTTCCTATCAAAACTCCATGCTTCTTGAGACGCAGTAGAATTGCCTGCTAATTCCATCTCCTCTTTTCCCCATCTGATGAGTATATGTGTTGTAATATGTGTTGATACCATATCTGAAATAGAGAATCTACAAAATAGTGTTAGTGTATAATTTTTTCCTCTAATTACCTTCCCAATGTGTTTGGGCTGAGATGCTCCAGAACTTGGAAGATTACTCCGGAGTGTAAGCTCTCCACATCCATGGCTGCATCCTTAAAGATTCTTGAGTTCCTTTCAGTCCAAGTGTTGTAAACAGTAGTGGACAGTAGAATAGGGAAAAGTTATTGTGTGAGGTTGTATAGTTAAACCAACTGAGGATGGATTGAAGGCTTGTCTTGTTGGGAATGAGAATTTGGAAGAGGTTGAGCCAACGTTCCCATACTACTTTAGAGAATGGGCATTCAAAGAACAAATGCTCATTGGATTCACAGTCCAATATACATAGAGAACAATGGTTAGGAGTATAGGGAAAAAGAAGTTTATCCCTTGTTTGCAGTTTTTTAAGGACATCCAACTACAGAATGGAGGAACACCTAGGGCTGTTGTTTTTGAACCAAACCAGTTATGACCTTAGAGGATCTAAGAGGTCCTTTTAAAGGTTGTAAGGTTATGTTTATCATACTTCTTTTTAGATCGCCTTTCTCCTAAAAGAATTATTTCTCTTTACTTGTAGACATAGGTTACATAAATTAGTTGAATCACGTAAATACTTGTATTTTGTTTCTTTATTTTCTCTCATGATTACTTCCATTTTTCACAATAATTGGTATCAAAGTAATTGATATCATAACAAGTTGAAATATCTTCTTAGAAACCTATGTCAATCAAGTGGCTAGGTTGTTCACCTTAAAGATCACCTATCAGGCATTACCTTAAATATGAGCATTCACATAGTGTTAAGGATGAAGTACACGGTGAAGAGTGAAAATGATAGTGAAATTGCCACGCCTAAGGAGTTCATAGAAAAGCTTAATGAGTTGTTGTTGCTTAATTAAGGAAGTATTATCTAAGAATTGATGATCAAAGAGCCAAAGAAGGGTCAACCGATGTTGATGGATGCTTTGATGGGTCGAATAGGTTAGATTACACCTCAAGCTTGAATGGCACGAGTTAGGTTGGAATGAATGTCAAACTGCATTGGGATCCTTATAAGGAGCATTAGGCTAGGCCTAAGTAATCATAAAGCCCAATTCAACTCAGTCCATAGTTAAGTCTGATCTTTTAATGTAATTATTTACGTAAAGTGTCACATGTCCAAAAATTATCACGTCAACTAGAGTTAATAGTACAACTTAATAGAATCAAAAACTTTGGGCATTGCACAAAATATTTCCAAAAAAATTTAAAGCTCAACTAATTTTGATGTACAATTTTAAAATTTTAATTTGATGCTCTTCGTCATTATTCATTGTCACTGCTATAAAAAGAGATTTTTGTAAGGATTGCTTAACAATTAAAAAAATGATCTTTTTATATTTTTAAATAAAATAAATAAATATTCCGAAACTACTATTTTTTAAGAAATTAAATATTCCATTCCAAAATTAAATAAAAATAAAATGGAGCTACAAACTGTCCTATAAAGGAAGTTCTATCTGAATTCTTGCATAATTTGAGTGAGAATAATTTCACAGATAGTATATTAATTTTTTTTGCTTTATTTCTTTATATCATTAGGCTTATGATCTTTTTATTTATTGTTGAAATGACTTTTCAATTCTTTCCCATTTTCAAGATTTGCTAATTAATTTTAAAAGATGATTCTAAAATATTAATTATGAAATTAAAGAACTTTGGAGACAGGAATCTTCTAATTTAAATGATTGACATAATTCTGCACTAAATAGATCTATCCTATACCAAACGTTGTAATGGTATTAAAAAAAATTCGAATTCAACCATAGCTGATTCTAAAATCATAACATTTACTTCTATGGATTTTTCTTCTTTATAATTTATTCCAACCTTTTGATTATTATTTTTCTATAAATTAAAGAAATACAACTCGAGGACAAAAGAAATTAAAAACACTATAAATTTCAAATCCTAGTCTTTTACACTGATTACTCCACTGCCAACGCCATTACCAGCATGGCCGCAACCTCTGAAACAAAATCATGGTAATTTGCATAGGCAACCGCATCATTCCCTCGAAATGCCAGTGAAATTGTCACCACTATAGGATACCTAAAGAATTTGCTACGATGATTCAATATTAATTAAACTACAGGAACTTGAGCGCCGGGGACCCGTCAACCCTCTTCCCATTCTTTTCAACTTACAAAGAAGTACGTGCCTCCTACCGAGAAAAGGCAAGTGAATGTTTAAGGGAGCGACTGAGGATTGTACAACAAAATTCTTACTACAAACAAAAATTTAGTAGGATTTGTGAACATGCTCATCTCATGCTACCAATAAATTAGAGCATATTAACAGTGTTAGCTGATCCCCTCTAGCCAACCTAACAGTAGTTGTTACTCGTCTTTAAAATAGAAAGGTTCAAGTACTTCACACACTTCTTGAAAGGACACCAGCGGCAAACAGAAGATTCCTTCTTGAAAACTGCTACCAACATGAGATGCAAACGTTACAACAAGGAATGACCAATTACAGGATAACATAACTGACATGGACAAGGCAATTACCCTCAAAGAGTAGACTGGGGTAGACTTTGTTGGAAGAGTTTTCAGCGATCTCAATCTATTTACATTCCCAGTTTTGCTGATCAAAGGAACATAGCCATTAAGTGGCCAGCACAGAAACAGTTGAAAAATATGAGAAAAGCAATTGCATGAGATTTTTTTACCATTAAACACTTACTTCTCGTCAGTTCTTGTCACCTTTGCACTTGAAGCTACATCCCATAATTTCACAGTACAATCAGCAGAACCAGACGCAAGAAGTGAACCTTCACAACTGACGACAGAAAAATCAAAAGTTTAGAAATTATTCTAAACTTACAGTTGTTAACTAAAACTTTTATTGCCAAAATGCCCAAGAATTTTTAAGGGCTTCATAGCGGGAAGAAAAAAAAAAGCACCTGAAAGCAAGGGTCCAGACACATGAATTGTGCCCCACCAAAGGTGAAACACAGCGGCCACTTGACAGGTCCCACATCATGATTGTACCATCTTCATCACCAGATGCCATATAACGCCCATCAGGAGACAAAGCCAATGATAAAACCATACTACGGTGTCCAATAAATATTCTAACACATTCTCCACTCTGTACATCCCAGAGTCGAACAGTTTTATCACTAGAGCCCGTAGCAATATAGTTGCAGTTGGCATGCCATTGAATACACTGTCATTATACCAAGGTCAAAGAATCAGTAAGTTTATGGAGCAAGTTGCCACAAAAACCATTTATTTAGCTTAAAAAAGAAAATTAACAAAACCAGGCCATCCATTAAGTTACCAATCATGACTATATCTTTACAGAAATTTAGAAATATGAGGATGATAAACTACTGTGAAGCAGCTACTAAGAAAACAAAACATTTCAGCAGTCTATATAATGTAACAGATTCAGGATGGCACAAATATAAATGATAGGATAATGCAGAAAATACTAACATCAACATCAGACAAGTGACCAGCCATTATCCTTAAAGGTTGAATTTTGTCCATAGACCAAATCCTTGCGGTACGATCATGCGAAGCACTTGCGAAGTAATGTCCTACAGGACTAAACTGCAGCACCAAATTAGAAATTCATGAGAAGTTTCCAAAGGAACTTTTTTAAACTGTCCTAGTACCATCTATGGCCATCACTCCCCAGCTATGAGGGCTCAACTTTCTGCTGTTATGAGATGCCACCGTCCAAAGACAAGGGCCAACCAGACATAATAATGAAAATAAAATCCTATGCTGGAGAGTAAAATTCATACCTGAACATCCCATACTGGGTAATTATGGCCCTTGTAGCATACAAGATTGGCATTTAGTTTTGTGCTCCATAATCGAACTGTAAGACAGTAAAATAGTATTTCCGCAATAAATTTATAGGCAAAAAAGAAAAATAGAACTACCAAGCAGAATTGAAAAAGTGGATGGGCCCACACAGATATAAAACTAAATTGACAGTCAGGACATACTTGTTGTGTCTGCTGAAGAAGACAGTAAAAAGTCCCCAAGGGGACTAAAAGTGGCTGAATAAACAGGTCCTGAATGGCCCTGAAACAATGTATATGATCTTTTATCACCATTTGCCGCCACACGATGCTCACTTGGGGCAGAGTCTGTTTCAACCTGAATAGCAGCTGAAATTGAAAACTAGTTTAGCAAATGTTCCTTTTTGCCCAGAATGTAGACTCGTGTATAACAGACTGTTATCTAACTGCAGCTGCAATATATATAACAATAAATGGAAAAAATGATTGTAAAGTTTAAGCATAAAAAAATACCACATGTGCTGAAATAAATGAAAGACCAACCCAATGCTAATATGTGACAGTATTAAGCTCCTTATCACTTTCTTAAAATGATTTTAGACCCCAAATGATGAAAAAAAAAAAACAGCAGAACAAGTAAAGTTTTACACTGATAATTACTGAAAGTGGTCAGCAGCAACATGTTTCAAAATCCAAGATAGATGAGATGTCTAAAATTCTTAATTTTTCATTTCCTAAAATGAAGTACGAACATAAATATGAAAATCTTTCTGTCTAATATATTGAAATAAATCACTTATAATTGTTGCTGTAACAGAGATCATATGCTGGACATGTTTTCATTTATCATGAAGCATCAGCATATTCCAAACCTTGAACATTTCTAATAGAGCTAATATCACATTTCCGAAAAATCAGCACATAAAAACTAAGTCCTAGTTGTCTAGACTTACAACTGCCAGCCTGTTGACCAAGTTTTGCCATATCCCAAACCTGCAGAAGCACAGCTCAGGTTTAGCAATTTCTTTTCATTAACATGGTACTTGTAAGCTTTTATTATGATATAAGATAAAACCTTCAGTGAGGAGTCTGAGAATCCACCAGCAACCAAAGATCCATCATGGGATATTGAAGAGCAATTTAGACTGAAACGGATGTCAAACAACAGAATAGGGAATTAGAAGTCATACTTTTAAGAGAAACATTATCAAAAAATAACTTGAGAAAAATATGAAAGGAATTACCCATTATGAGTGTTGATAAATGTATAAAAGCTAACAGATGGCAATGTTGCACTACTCAACTGCACACGGTTTCTCAAGTCCTCAAGGATAGACTGCTCAACCTCTATTGGCCTGGAGCAATTATAGGTTATCAGATACAACACGTTAACCCTCTATTACAAACATTGTTTGATTCTGCACAAAATATAGTCACCATGTGTGTGTGTTTAATATATCTGAATGTGATCGACAGCCAGTGAAGAATCACTAATATCAAGTTGGCCATTAATGACTAAACAGATCAAGAAATGTACATAAATCAGGCTTCTGGTACAAGGATGGAGCAGTAAAACCTATAAAAACACACTTGCAGTTTGCAGGGGGACACTAGGTGGGAGAACAAAACTTCCGAGATTAGATTCATGAGAATCAAAAACCACTATACAATACTTGATTCCACAGAACTCTCTACAAACATCACCCCATCATATCAAAAGCTATGTCATTTGCTTTTATTAACCATAACTTCCTAACAAAGGGAATGGACACCAAGCATCAAGGCATGCCAAACCCAAGATACTATCTGCAGAGTGAACCATGCCTAGAAAACTCAATTTTGAAACTTTCATTGCAGAACAACATTGCCTTTCCTACAGCGCACGTAAATGGATGAGCACATACAGTGAGGGAAGGGATATAGGGTATCTAGAAAATACATTACTGGCAAAGGAAGCTCTGGTCTAACTCGCGGAGCCATAGATGTGGCATTAGTCTCAGGGCGTGCAACCTTTGCTGTAGCATTAGCAGCTTTTTCTTTTTTCAACTTTTTAGCTGAAGGACCTTGCTTTCCACCTTCTACATATTTTTTCTGAATATCAAACAAAACATCAACATGGAAAAATTACGTCTAGACCAGTCAAAACAAGCTACAATGGTGAGAAACACACCCTTCCCACCACTAATACCTCCCCCCTCTGTCACCCATCAAATGCACTTGCATTAAATCATGCAACTACAAAGAAATCGAGTAATCCTACCTTGTTGTCCTCCATTTCTCCCTCTTTAGCATCTCCTTCTGGCTTTTCAGAATCTGAGAGCAGACCCCCTGCTTTCTCTAAGCGTTCTTCTAAAGAATCTTCAAGCAACTAAAAACAACAAACAATTTACTGTTAAAAGAATCTTACAACCAATCAATATAAAATATAAATAGAAGCAAAAAGTTTTGCTTCTTAAAAGTCTGGCTTGCTTGTTATTGAAACTTCGTCTATGTTGTAGATAATAACGAGTAGCTCCTACATTCACAAACCTTACCTAACAAAAACATGCAAAATCAGCAAAAAAATGACAAGATCTGCCTTAGAATTGAAATGTATTGGCCACAGCTCTCACTCAACCACACTATAAACATCAATACTTTTTCAACACTGACATGAACAGCTTGAATGTGTTCTCATTACATGGATATATAAAAGATATCTGTAGATGTGCTCCAAGTGAAAAGATCTCAACATGATACCTTTTAAAATCCTAAAGCAATAATCCATTCAGTTTTTCATATTCATCCAGACCCAAAAGTTTCTACTATCATGTTTTACTGAGATTTTCTGCATTCATGGAGACATTTCAAAGATTCATACACAGTTGAATAATAAGACAAACAAAACTACAATTAAAGCCGTCTAAAACTTGGAAATAAATAAACCAAAGAATCACAACTCTTAATTTTCATACATTTTGCTTTGAATTGCCAGTCACAACATCCACAATGGAACTGCATATTAGTTGTTTCTATTGCTATATAGCAACCAGATGCTTCTGGAATGTCCCTAAACTTGGTAATAATAAGGAAAAAAGATCTTGCCATACAAGCAGTATGTTTTGCCATCACAAAATACACACGAGTTCATGTTAATGACATTAAGATCCAACAGATATCTAAGATATCCAAGTTCTTTTTAATAATCAGAAGTTTCGCATACATTTAAAAGCAACAAATTGCTTTCGTTTTTAGAAAGGAAAAACTGAACATTTAGCAACTTAGAACTTCCATTTACTCACCCCCCAGTGGATTTCTCTTTTATTTATCAGATTAGCTGCATCCTGATTACTTCCAATAAGTGATACAGCCTCAGCATCATCAGAAATTGAGCTAGGTTGTCCAGGAGAAACTGCCAACGGACGGAAATTTTTGTGAGTCCAGTAAGTTCTATCATGACTAAAAAGATTCACATGTAACTGCATTTACATATGATTAGTTACACCTTGGAAGTTTATATGCTCATTGACAATTCCCAGCATCAGAGTGGACTTTGTTTTCCGTAGATATTGCATCAGGAGCTCATTGGAGTACTGGCAATTCAATTCACAGTACATCATCAAGAGCTTATTCGACAATAATCAGACTCCAACATTGTGCAAAGAAAAACAAAATGTTTGAAAACAAGCAATTTGATAAAACTTATCAAATCTAAACTTTCATGTCACCAGTATGTGGCACTGAGCTCATAGTCCTCTCATATATTTAATTAATATAGGACCTGAAAGAACATATCAGAACAACTCAAGTTGTAATAATGAACAGGAACACTTAGCAGTATAGGGTTTGTTTGTGACTATCAATCAACCGTAGTTAGATAGAGATATTGAAAGAGCTCCTCCAACATTGAACGTTGCAAATGTTTTGAAGATACTTCTGGGCCACGATCAGAGATCAATTCAGAATTTGGATCACTAGAGCATGTAATGTTCTTGGAGACCAGTTCAGAATTTGGGTCATCAGATCATACAATGTTATAGGAATCCAAGAACGTTATATGCTCGAATGATCCAATCATCCAAAATGAATGAAAAAAAGTACTGTGTTTTAACGAAAGTTGACATCTAGATAAACACTTAAAGTGTGAATGATTAGATAACCTAAAATCATAAAAGAGAAAGGTATTACCTGGCATAGTTTGATATTAACTTTGCAGTGTCTAAGAGAATGTGCAAATTCCATTTCCTGAAAAAGTAAGAAAAATAAGGCTCGAAAAAACGGTTCAACGAGAGGAAGGGTGAAATATATTTTAAAAAGAGTATTTTAACCTCGAGGTGAGAGGGAGAAAGAACTCCTTCCAACTTCTGAAGGTCTCGTGAGTGCATCATTTCGTGGTCCTCGCGGAAGGTATTGAAAAATGTTCTAGCTGGGGACAAAATCAGTAAACAAGGCCACAACTTCTGTTGCAATAACAGTAGAAAAGAGTAGAGACACAAGAGCAATTACCCTCTTGGACGTATCCTTTAGCTACCATATCAATGTAACTGTGGATAAAAACTGGATAGAGCACCCGAAGCAACTCATGCTGCATAGTTTGTTGAAAAGAAATTAATTCAGCGAGACATGGAGAACAAAAAGAAAACAGTTTAGAGTTCAAAAAAGCTTTAAAAAAACATAGGAGTAAACGTAACCTTGTACAAATCAAGTGAACTATACGCCCAAGACCGTAGTTTGCTGTACTCATCGTGGTACTTTGCAGGAGTATCCTCTGACCTGGAAGGAAATAAATATGTGAAAATCAAAAGAAGAATGTGGATTGAAGAAGAGAATAGAGAGAGCTAACTGGTAGAGTGAGAGGAGGAGAGCGGAGAGGTCGGGATCATGGAGAGAATGAGAATTGGAGGAGGAGTTGTTGTTGTGAAGCTCGTCTTGAAAAGCAAGCTCCGCTTGCTTGAAACCCTTTTTCCTCAGGTATGTCTCCACAAACTTGACAATTTGTTCTTCGTCCATCGTCTTCAAAACAAACGCACACCACTTTTCCCCTCTTTTGAAAGACCTATGTGTTGAGGATGAACCAACCTTAATCAGGGCAGAAAGCCCAATTTTTACCGTTGCATTTGCATGGGTAAGGGCCCAAGGATAGATTTCATATACTAATTGTTTTAAGAATTCGGGCCGAAGCCCAAAATCCCGTGAGCGAGTTCATGGGTTGTTTAATTGATCAACGAATGGATAGTTACACATGAGAACAAAGAAAAGGATGATAATGAACTGCCCAACCTTCTTTTCCTATGTGAAACACGTATTGTAGCATAAAAAGGTGACGTTTAATTGAGTTATTGATTAACTACGATTTATGATATGTTCATAGCAAGGCGAGTTTCTCGTGTACAACTAACTCATCAATTTGATGTAACGTGTTGGCCATAAAGGTTGCAGCTGCATTGCATCCATGATCCATTAATTCTTAGTTACGCTTTTTCGTTAACACTTTACTCTCTCATGCCATCAATTAAAAGCATACATTATTTTACGCATTTAATTTTAAAAATATTAAGATTCGATGTTAAACCTTTACAAGACTCAATCCATCAATTAGACCAATGGTAAAGGACGCTGGCGCTTCTTTTGAGTACGTTAAAAAGCCCAAGTTGACTGACTAGCAGCAGCAGCCGCACTCAAGGGGAGAATTGAACCTCAAATAAGTCCTTTTTGCTCTCATTATAGGGCGCTAATGATGGATCGTAGACTCTAATGTCAAATTCACTTTGTTGAATTAGAATAAAATGTGCAGTGCCTCCAACTGCAAACACTTTTACCAGTAAGATTATTTCCATTCTTCATTGATAAAATAAGTTGGGATCAATTCGTGTGGCCCCTAAATCCACTAGTACATCTAAAATAGTTAGGTTTCCTACTTCACGAATGAAACGATGAAAAGTCTTGGAATTGACGACACGGCACTGAGGCTTTCTATCCTTCCGTGAAATTGTCGGGTTAGGTATCTACAT
>JANSVB020000172.1:93269-113465 GCA_025504935.2 Erythroxylum haughtii | reverse complement strand
AAATTTCAACCAAACAGGTTTTTATTTTTTTAAGCAAAAAAATATAAACCAAAAACAGGAAACAGAAACTAAAAACAACAAAAGAAAAACAGAAGTGGAACCAAACGGGCCCTTAGATTATTTATTAGGTCATTTTATTATCATTATCTGGATCAAATTACGTAACTTAATCGATAAGTTAATTAAAAACTAAAAAAAAAAAATTAAATATTATCCAACTTTATGAAAAAATACAAAAATATCCAACATTCCTTGCATCTGTTTCTGTGCTAAACCCCACAATTATCGTACCTAAACAATAGCTTGTCTTTTTGTTTTTATTTCATTCCTATTGATTTATATATTTTTAATTCATAGGAAAGAACATTAACATGTCCATTTATTGCATTATTACATCTGACCATTTTCTAGATACTATCAATAACTTATTATAACTATATATTACTTTGACTGAAATTTAGAAGGAAAAGAGTAACAAAGACAGAACCAGGAAAAGAAGAAAAGAAGGAAGAAGAAGAAAACGACAGCTTGTATTAAAAGGGTATTTTCTTGAAACTCGTTTAGTTTTTAAAAGTGACTTGCAACTTCCACACGGATTCCACGGCGCTTAATATATCTTTTGATGTACATGTTCACGAGAAAAGGATACGACCCAGTGGCCTATTAAACAAATACAATTTCCTAGATAACTTGTGAGTTGAACTTATAGTCTTTGTATATTACATGGCAGGACTCATTTGGTAGGTTACCCTTTCATCCTAGTGTGATATGGCTGATTAATTTCAAACTTGCGTCAAGAATACATTATATCAAGTTTCAGTTGTACTTACCAGGAAAGCAGAAATTACGGGATCGACGTAGGACCGGCAGCCTAGCTAGGACGTCTACAACTTTGTCAAGGTCTGGTTGCGACTGGAGTCAATATATCTACTCTTAAATTTGTCCAATTCCTAGCTGTTAGCATCAAGATTCTGGAATCACTTGATCATGGCCACCTCAAATTCCTAGGCCTAAATTCATACACGTATTTAGATAGTGATTCAATTCCAACTTTTACGTACGAGTTCACATCTAATTTTCAAGCTATGACGACATGAACCTTACTTGGGCTGGTCACTTACGTTTCCTAAAAAAAATTACAATAAATGACGAGCCAGACCTAATTGTTCGAATTCCCACAGGATGTTGCTTTCCGAAACCCTAATAACGTGCCTTAACTGTCAGGCAATGGACTAAAGATACACTCTTCATCAATTTGATAAGAAGCTAATCGTCTTTGGAAATAAAATTTATGGTCTTCCCAATATTCAAGCTCGATCACTTTCAAGATAATTCTAATCCAACCATTTCAAAGTCTCTAATCTTTAGACAACTACTTAATTAGTTGCCACTTTGATCATATGCCAGTTTATTTATGAAGATTTGGTATATAAATACCACTTAACACATTATTACATTTTCACTTTTTTTTTTTTGGATATTATGCGAATAAGATTTCATAAAGATTAAGTTGATATCTTGCTTTGGCTTGATAAGATTGCTTTACTTTGATGTAGAGATTGGTTGTTTTTAATTATAAATTTACTAGCATTTGCCAAGAAGATTCATGGTAAAAATCGTCACATTTTCCTATTCGATTTTTTTTTCACATCTCTTGAGAGCCCGTCGACTTCAAGTTTAACACACGGATCGGGTCAATAGGTCAAGGTCTTCGGGCTAAGTAATGGTCAAGGACTCTCAATGGACATCCTATTGGATTAGGTTAAACTCCGATGACTATTCCTTCATCAGTTGGTAGTTGGAAATTACACTTCACGACGCCGAAAGCTACTAATCGTTCTTTCTAGTGTGAACAATGGAGATCCTTTCTTCACGCGTCTCTAGAGAAAATGTCTAAAGTATTTAATTTGTTGAATCTTAATTAGTATCCATACGCTTGACCCACATTTCCAAACATTTTACAACCGATTTTGTTGAACTCAATGGAATTTTATGATACTTGCTATGATAGTGAAACCTGAAATTATTGTTTTGTTTACTTCTTTGATTGTTACGTCAAGTTAAAGTCTCTTCTTCTTTATAAGAAATAAATCCTCCTTTAATACAAAAGGATTAGCATTGTCGTAAAAAGGTTCAGGCGTCGTAGTTAACACCACAACCTTATCAATGACAGTAAAAAGTTCAAAAAAAAAAAAAAAAAGACGGTGGTAAAAGAAAGTCGACACCAAAAGTCCCCCATCAAGCCAATTAAAAAAGCTTACTTCGGTTGAATATTGGGGTCTCACCGTTTCAACTCAATACCGCGTTTGACATTATTGAGAAGACGAACACATACTTGGGACATTGTATCGAAATACACATTGTATCGAAATACCTTCTCAAAATTCGGGCTACCCAACACGCCGGTTAACCCCAAAAAAAAAAACAAAAACAAAAGACAAGACCCGGATCCTCCACGCCAGTTAACCTTATATTTACCCAACATTGAATATTCGAAATGAATCTAAAAGTTTTGCTTTTACTGTAAATGACGAAACCAATTCATTGACAAAATAAGCACAAAATAAAGTACATTAAGCACAAATGTACTTTATTTTACTTGCCTGATTGGAAGGATATACAGGAACAGATCTTCATTCGTAATAGTTCTAGTCCTTACAAATCATGGACGTGAAAAGTTATGAGCAGTTGAATACATGCAAATAAAAATATAGCGACAACTTGTTGGTTTTTCACAAATTCCTGCAAGACTTTAGATGAATCGCTAAATCTTATTTAAATTACAGCAACATGGGGGTGATACTCATTCATATCATTAGTAAGATGTTGCAAGCATTCAAGTTGCTATATACATTAGAATCTCGATAAAATGTAATAAACATGCATCTTGTTTTTTTGGTCTGTACACATTCTGTTATTTGTTGGGCATTTTTTACTTTTCCCACAAAGTTGAACAATATTTAATTATATTTTTTTAGTTTTTAATAACTTATCAATTAAGTTACGTAATTTGATCTGGATAAAGATACTAAAGTGGCCCAATAAATTATCTGCATCAATAGGTTGAAGTTCGGGTGAAAAATAGATCCCGATCAATGTGGACCGAACCCATATCGGGTCTGTGATAGAGAAGCCCGATATGAATGTTATATATAAAGGTTAAGGTCTCATGCAGTTGCTCATATCATTTGTAAGTATAAGGATTCTTTTACTCGTTAAGAGAGTTTACGTTTTGAGAAAACTGTAGAAAGACATTGACTCCGTTTCGGTGATTAATTCCTATGAAGATGATGGTGGATTCGTGCTCGTTTTGACTTCAGAAAGTTTGTTTGAAGTTATGGAATCAAAATCAGGTATTTTCTACATTTCTTCATTTATTGCCCTTTCATGTTCGATCCGAGATACATAACTAATGTATCGTTATGTGTTATATGTTGTATCAGAGTGATGACGTGATTGGTTTTTAAAAATGAATATATTGCATGAAAGTGGTATACATGTGTTTAGTCTTGATAAATGGGGTAAAAACAAGCTTGGGAGCTCAAAAATCTAACCCAAAACTTGCATTTTCCTGGCGAGGGAGTGACTCACCATCTGGCGCGATAGGCGTGGGTGTCGTGACTAGCGCAGGTGATATATGGACCAGACTTGTGGAGAAATACCGATCGAACGGGTGTAACACACACACACCAGTGTCGATAGGCGCGTCTGCTATGGCACGTGTCTGATATGCACCTTTCATGCTAACGTGCGACTAACGTGTTGGCTGACGTCAGTTGTATGGATTTGCTACAGTAAACTAAAAAAACACACACAAAAATTTCAGATTTCTTGTAAGAATGTGTCGAGATATTTTGGGTCAGTTTTCAGGTCCGAAAAATGTATAAAGTGAAAATTTCCATTTGTGGATTTATTACATTAGTAATAAATTAAAGTTTAATTATAGAAAAGGAATTAAGTTGTTCTGAATCTGATTTTGAGTGAATTTTCATGCTTCGGATGTCACGTGAGGGAGATACTTCAAGTTTTTATGTCTTAGGTTTCATGTTAAGTGTTTAGGATTGCATGATAATTACTCAGAAAAGGAATTAAGACATTTTGAAGGAATTTTTAGTGAATTTTTGTGCAACAAACTTTTCATAAGGGAGATACATGAAGTTCTCGTGTCTTGAGAGGTCAGTTGAGTGTTTAGTGACGCACGCACGATAATCACTCTAATGAGATTTTTCAGTTATGAAAGTCTCAAATGAAGTTTTTAAAGAATGCCTTCAGTATGAGTGTGTGACAATGAGACTGTGCGTTCGGGTTTTTTTGCATTTATTGATATTACATTGTCACATACTATATGCCCATAAAGAATGTGATGATATCATAAATATGTATCCCTTATGTTTGTGAACTTTTTTGAGTGCTGATGAGGATGTAGTCATAACAGTGGTCTTTCGAATTAATATTTTGAATTGTTCTGCTTGCATGTTGAGGGATATATTTGGTCTCATGTTTAGTTATTTTGACCACAGTTGTTAGTCTTACATGAGATTTTGAGATGTACAAAAAAGCATTAGATAGAGGAAAATCGTTGCTTGAATGACCTATTCGCCTACAGGTGATAATGTCATAAGAGTTGATGGTTTGTACTATGATCGCTTTTATGAGGAGGTCTAATTGCATATATTATGTATTCAACCCACAGGTGATAATATGTGTGACTAGATTCTTGATAAAAATACTATTTAATAGCTTTGAGTATTATTGTTGTCCTACATTTATGCTGATATAAACATTGTCATTTTGCAGTCACCTTTTTGGTTAACAATATCGATGTCACCATTAAAACCCTGATCGGTTTCAATATGAAGAGGTAGACAGAAGATGCATTGAATGTTATGGAGATAGCTGAGGTTGATATAGCTATATGGACTGATAGGCCATCTCCACCTACATTTACGAGCTCGAGAGCTTATAAAGCAGCCTTTGAAGCTTGGGATCGGTCTAACAGATTAAGTCTTATGACCATCTGCTTAGTGGGCTTCTAGGCACAAACATAGCGAAGAGTTTCTTGATAATGTCTCTTAGAGATACACGGTCTCACCTAACGTTGAGATAAATGCCTTGATGAAAGAATTATTTTCTATGGAGTATATGAGAGAAGGGGGTGATGGAGTACATATCAAGAATGATCGATCTTCACAGTAGACTGAAGATGCTGAATATTCATCTTCCTGATGTCTTCATAGTTCACTAGACTCTGAATACACTCCTTCCAGAGTTTAGTAATCTAGTGATGAAATATTACTTGCTGGATGAGGAATAGAACTTCAATGCTTTGATTGACCTCTTTCAACTACATGGAAAATAAAGTTAAAAGGATACTTGTACGATGAAGTCAAGAGAAGCAAAGTTATCTTCCTATTATTACATGTAAATGATATATTGCTCATGTCAAATTACTTGACCAGTTGTATGAGGTTAAGCAACTTTTGATCAAGAACTTTGACATGAAGGACTTTAGCGTAGCATCTTTTGTCCTAGGTATTTAGATTCATCGGGATAGATCTCAACACTCGTAAGTCCTTTCATAAAGTGCATACATAGAGTATGTGTTACAAAGGTTTAATACAATTATTTGTAAACCTATTATAGCATCAATCTCTTATAGTGAGAGATTATCTTTGGCATATTTTCCAAAAAATAAAATAAAGAGAGAGATTATGAAGAATATTCCTGAAACTGGTATAATTGATAGCTTGAAGTATGCTCGGGTAACTACTAGGCGAGACATTACATTTATTGTTTGAATATTTAGTCAATATCTAGTTAACCCAGGGGTAGGCCATAGGAATGCAATCAAGCAAGTGTTAAGATACTTAAAGGGAACTAAGGATTATATGTTGATATATAAACCTTGTAGATAATTTAGATTCAAATTTAAATGGATGATAGAAACTACACTTAACGTTACAATTTTAAGTTTGCAGATGGTACAATGTTGTGAAAGAATGTCAAGAAGACATGGGTGACTTCCTAAACCATGCATGCGGAGTGCATGCTAAAGGACTGCTTCATAGACGGTTTGACTCAGAAACTGTAGTTGATTTAGTGGTTAGACTTATTCATTTGTAATGTGATAATCTTGTTGATGTGATGTTTAATAACAACAAAGAATATCACAGGATCTTAAAATTTGGAGGTCAAAGAGTTGATCACAAATGAGTTGATACGAAAAGGTGACATTAAGGTTTGAAACATTTAAGAACTGAGGAAATGTAAGTTGATCCTTTAATTACTGGGCTTTGCCCACTTGTATTCGAAATATAAGTATACAGTATGAGTGTTTTGAAGTCCTTAGACACTGTTAGTTAAGGGGATTATTATGTTTTCTCCATGTACATTTGTACATCTATACATTTGATGTATTTTGACAGTATGGTGATTCATCAATAAAGATGATCATCGTTCGTCCTTAGTAATACGTGTTATCGTATGTTGTCATAATACGTGTAAAAGTCTTAAGATTTGTGTCAATCTTAAGCATTTAAAAGTAATTGGGCATATATACAAATTGACCTTGAGTCTATGTCATTTGAACGTATATAATTTTATACGGATATCCATAATTTTTTATATGAAATAGGGATAAAAGTTTTTAATCCTATAAAAGTTCTCTAATGTAGTTTAGCATTTAGTTGGAGAACATAAAGATTTTCTCTAATGCTATTAGCATTAGATGAGAGAAAACAAGTTTTCTTTAATGTTGTTTAGCATTCGGTAAAAGAAAAAACAAGATTTTTCTAATGCAGTTTAGCATATACAGTTTAATTAATATAAAGTTGGAGAAATCAAGACTTACAAACAAAGATGATATAATTGTAGATTATACAGGTATCATCTTAGTTTGTCACATTCTATTTTTCCATTCAGATTAGTGAGGTATTAGATATGCGTGATTGTATTGGATTTGTGTCACATATGACACATATATTTTATACTTTTCGGTATGGAAAGCCTTGTAGAACAGAATTGTGGACTTTTATGATATTTGAATCAAATGTTTTGTTTTTAAACTTAGTCGACTAATACAGTAATGTAGCTTAATCGAGCTTTTAAACTACTTTTAAATTTGAGTAAACACTGCAATTAAGTATTCTCCAAGGGGAAGAATGTTGGATATTTTTTTCTTTTCCCATAAAGTTGGACAATATTTAATTGTATTTTTTAGTTTGTCAATAATTTATCAGTTAAGTTACTTAATTTGATCTAGATAAAGATAATAAAGTGACCCAATAAATGATTTAAATCAATGACTCGAAGTTTGGGTAGAAAATGAATCCCGATCAGTGTGGATCGGACTTATATTGGGCGTGTGATGGAAAAATCCGATATAAATGTTATATATAAAGGTTAAGGTCTCTTGTAGTTCCTCGTATCATTTGTAAGTATAAGGATTCTTTGGCCTATTAAGAGAGCTTATGTTTTGAGAAAACTGTAGAAAGATATTGACCTTGTTTCGGTGATCAATTCCCGTGAAGACGATTGTAGATTCGTGTTTGTTTTAATTTCGGAAAGCTCATTTGAAGTTATAGAACCAAAATCAGGTATTTTCATATTTTTTTATTTATTGCCTTTTCAAGTTTGATCTGACATATGTAATTAAGGTATTATTACATGTTACACTATTAACTAGTTAAAATGGACAGTTTCTCAAATGTTGGGACTTACGTTATAATTATAGCAACAAAGCAAGCAACTGCAATTATACTTTACTGATACAATTACACCACTACGATGGAACAAATTTTATAGGAATAAGCTAAAAATGACCTGGATTATGGGTGTAACAGTGTCAAATAAAAATTTACTAACAGCCCAGACGGACTAATAGCGTGAATTCAAGTTAACTAAATATACTTGAATTTATATTAATGTGGCGTTATCTTTTAATTTGAAGATTTCGTATGACCAAAAATATTCGTCTTCCAAAGGTTCGACCTTAGAGTCGGTGCATTTTATGAAGTCCTTTAATTTGTGGGGATGAACTAATACAAGACATTCCAAGTCTTATTGTTATTAGCCATTAGTTAAATGGGAACCTGACGGAAAGACAACAAATAGTTGTTAGATGGACAAGTAAATGACCGAGGCCGACATCATTCAGTGTTATCGAATTCAGACCCCAACAGAGTGCTATGTTAACCGAGGCCGACATTATCCAATTCAAACCCCAATAGAGTCCTATGTTAACCGAGGCCGACATCATTCGGTGTTATCGAATTCAAACCCCAACAGAGTGCTATGTTGTTAAATACGGATTTTTTTTTCTAGTAAGTCTGATTAGAAACATATTCACGGATAGTTGGAGCAGTAACTTAGCGTAGCAAGTACTTAAATAAAGTTACAGGTTGAACTCGATCTTTTCCGTGTGCGTGTATGTGAATGTTTGTGTATGCATATATGTAACATGAAAATAAAAAAAGAACATTGCATGTTGTTCATAATATGGTCCGTGGGCATTTGATATTGACTATGCCGGTTAACTTGGGACCACAAGTCTTGACCTGGGTCGAATTTCAAAGTTATCGACTGTTGTGTGCTGACAAGTAATAAACCTTCCTAATTAAGTTGTCATACTGCGCACTTATATTTTCATTTCTATATGTAAAACGAAATAGCGCCTACAAGATGATGCCCCACAGCTGACGGCTATTTTATTCTATTGCGTGTCATGTTACTTCCTCGCACTTTCCGAATTACCGGTCAATTCATTGGCAAGTACCTCCCTCCTTCTCACTTCTATATAATCAATCCTATTATTGAAGACTTTCTCTCATCCACTTGACCAATTTCAGACCTCTTTTGCTACACTCCCATTTCCCCATACCAAGTTGGGTACAGTTTGTTTCAGAGCTCCAAATATCTACTAATGGACTCTGAAAGGGGGAACATTTCGCTTGACCTCAACCTCAATCCTTTCAACGATATCAATCCAACTCCAGTAAGTGTTCTAGCATCATAACTGTTCGTTTTCCGTTTTAAAAATCTTTCCATATCTTGCTTGCTTTATATTTTCAGTTATTTACAAATTGTATGTATTCAGAAGAGAGAGTTTAACGAAGTTAGCCAGTTGGAAAAGGATCTCCCAGTTAAAGATGAAGTGAGTTCTAATTCTTTTGCTGCAACTTGCAAGTCCTCTTTCTGGCCGCTCAATTTGCTTCATCATGCTTGTTCCTTCTTTCGTTCCTAACTCTTCTTGTGAAATTACTTCGAGAGTGAGATTTTACTAATGAAGAGGTGCATAAGGTTTCAAGTTTCAGTTTGCTTTCCAAATTGAAACGAAATGCATGGTTTACAATTCCTTTACGTTATATTGACCTGTAGATTTGAGGACCATCATAGCTGTTTAGTCCACATTGCATATACTGGAGAGCAAACGAATAAAAACATTAGGATATAACTTATATATTACCTAGTGACATCTTCACTAATGACATGCAGGCTATAATTCACTTCAGTTTCCTGATATCTTTGAACATTAGAATCAGCCTCGAGATGTCTGTGATAATTTTAAATTCGGTTCTAGCAGATCACGGGCGTTTTGGTGGAGGAGTTGAATCGGATGGCGACTGAGAACAAGAAGCTAACTGAGATGGTTACCTTGGCTTACCAAAGATACGATGCCTTGCAGAGACAAATCAATGATTTGAGGAGCAAGAGTTCGGAGAAAGAACATGTAATGTCAAGGAAGAGAAAAGCTGAGAGTGAGGACTACTATAACAACCTGACTGGAATTAATAAGAACACAGAAAGCAGCTTTAGTGACGAGGAGGCTTGCAAAACGCCAAGGCAAAATATCAGAATAAAGAACTCAACGATTTATTTTCGGAATACTGATCCATCCGATACAAGCCTTGTAAGTAGCTTGACTGAACTTGCCACTTATTTTGATCGTGAGAAACATCCTGATATTCTTCTTCTACTTGTTTATGAATTTGTTTGTCATTTAGGAATTATAGATAGGGAACCTTGCATCACTCCTAAATTACTATTGATAAAGCAACTGGATTTGTTTTAGGTTGTGAAAGATGGATATCAATGGAGGAAATATGGCCAAAAAGTCACCAGAGACAACCCTTTTCCTAGGGCTTACTTTAGATGCTCCTATGCTCCAAGTTGCCCGGTTAAAAAGAAGGTAAACCCACTTTCTCTTTTGTCCTAATTAATGGTGCTATATAAAGGTTGATGTTAATTTCAATTTTCATCTACAGGTCCAAAGAAGTGCTGATGATCCTTCCATCTTAGTAGCCAGCTATGAAGGAGAGCACAATCACAATCAAAAACACCATACTCAAGCTGCACTAAAATTTAGCTCCACAACCTGCGACCCTGCTCTAGTTCCTGCTCCAACATCTATAGCAGTTTCAGGTGGAAGTTGTATAAATCTAGATTTGAGTCAAGCTGGAATTTCAAATAATGCTAAAATGACTGCCCAACAACTAGAAACCCCAACAGTACAGCAAATATTGTTGCAACATATGGCTTCTTCATTGAAGAGAGATCCAAATTTCGCTGAAGCACTTGCAACAGCTCTTTCAGGAAGATTATACCATGCCTGGACATAGAAATATGGTGAATCCATAGAAGTTGTACTGTATGAGTTCTTGCAAATTTGATACATAGATCTTCGTGCAAGTCACACTTGCATGTACATAAGCGATTGAAACTAAGGCCAAAACAAGCAAAGAAAAAAAAAACAAAAGGGGTTTCTTCTTCTCCATACTGAGTAACATATGCGTGATTTTGATGGAGCTCAAGGTAAAATGGATAATTGCAGTTACTGAAAAAAAAAAAACCCAAGCAGGCAATTGACGAGAAACTTGAGTCACAGAGTGAGCAAATCATCAAAGGATTCGAAGACAGCAACTACCGTTTCAAAGATTTTCGATCTCCAACCGCAAGAACGTATCTAAATAAGAAAGATAAAGAAATATTCAAGAAATAAATTTTCCAAAAGAGGATCGCTGAGGGCGAATACCTTGCTAGAGAAGCTATTATTCGTAATTACGGCCTTTTCAATACTTAAAGGCTTATGTACGATATGTACAAACAAAGCATAAGTGTTAAGTAACATCCTCAAATATAATTTAGCAAAAGAAAAACACTAAAATGAGCAGAATTTTGCTGTCTAAAGTGAAAATGATATATAATAATAAATTGATTTACTTTTTCATGTGAAAGTATTGAGGAGGCAAATTAATAAAAAAATCAATCAACAATAAGATATTTGGTTAGTCATATCGGTGAGTGAAGTTAGTAAAGTTCATCATCTTTTATTGGATTTATGTCGTGATCTATAGATTTAATTATCGTATTTTAAAGCCTAAAAAAAAGATGTATTTTATACATCTTAACAAGCACAATATCACAAGTATGTGACAAGTCTACGATTGTACATCTTATAGCATATGAGACCATATGTATGTGTGTTTGTATCTTATCAAATGTGATATTGCAAGATTGTATGTCTCATTTTATCAAGCTCATGAATGAAAGTCTTATTTTATATCAGGTTGAGCATGAGACCATATGTCTGCGGTTGTGCTTCTTATTGAGTGCGAGACTACATGTTTGCAGATGTGTAACTTATCGATTACACGACTACAAGTTTGCCTCTTATTAGGCATGGGAACCTATGTTAACAAATTGGTGTGCTGTGGAGTATAATATCGCAAGTTAGTGACTTTAAATGCAACTATGTTGAGTATCCAACCCTATTTTAAGACTTTCGGTGATCCTTCACACTTTTATAGTTCATAAGAAGGACGACTGAGTGGAAATAAGACACGTGACATTTGAATGAAGCTCTTTTGTGGAGACAAAACTGTGTTGGTTGCTACAAGCTCACGTTCTTTATTTATACGACTATGTTTATCAACCATGTAAGTCTCTAGAATATTGTGAAGAAGGACATGAAGGGTGAAGACATGCATGGTTGTGTACAAGCTCGTACTCATAGCATACACAACTATGTATAACGATCATGTAACTCTCTATAACCGTGTATATCTACGAGTTAGGCACTGTTAAAAGAGACATGATTACTTACATAGTCGTGTATGTGATTGTGTACAGTGCAAAAAAACTTATTTCGGAATATAAAAGAGAAAAAAACATTGGTTTAAATACAGTATTCTCATCTTTTTGAATTATTTTTTGGATTGCCAACTTTAGTTTCAATCTTGAAACTTGGGGTGAGATATTATTTCAAGCAAAGTTCAATTGCTTGAAATTAAACTTTGTAAATTCTTGTTTGAATTTAGTGGATTTACTTGTCAGTTTAGCTTGTAACTTTTTTCTCTATATGGGAGGGTTTTCAAAGTAAATCTTGGTGTTTATTTCATTATTAAGTTTCTTATTCTCATATTGATTTGTTAGTTAAAGTTTAAGAGTGTTTTTATTGTTAATCTTTAGTTGATTTTTTAAAGAGTTGTGTTATTGACACCCAAGAAGTGGTATCAGAGCCATCATGATGAAAGGTATAAAGCTCTATAGTCAAGTTGACCTTAACAAACTACTCTATTTGGAGGCCTGTGATGGAGGACCTTATGTACTGTAAGGATCTCGTCGATCTTATTGATATGAACAAAGGTGTTAATGATGACGCTTTTTTCAAAATATGAGAAGATGTTAGATAAAGAATGAGAAAAAAGAAACCAAAAAGCTCTGGGAATGAATTAACAGTGAATTGATATTATACTAGTATATTTAACTATATGTCTCAAGAAACTGCTCTTTTTGAGTTATGGAAAAAGCTAAAAGGTCTCTATGAAAGGAAAAATACCCATAATAAGGACTCTCTGATTAAAAAGGCTAGTAAACTTGAAGTTGAAAGTTGAGAAATCTATGCTAGAGCATCTAAGTGATTTCTAGGATATAATCAATAAACTTACAATAATGAAAATCATTTTTGTTGTTAAGTTTGCTATCGGATAATTGGGAGACATTAGTGGTGACAATTAGCATCTTAGCTTTTGAAAGTGTGTTTGGTAGTCAAAGAGAGTATTTTAGTGAAGAAATTAAAAGAAAAGAAATGAGAGAAAACAACGTGCATAGAGATGTCAATGGATCAGCCCAACCCTAGGCTACGGTGGCCCGTAGCCTGGCTCACCATAACTTTTTTTAAAAGAAAAACGTAAAAAATGATGTCAATTTATAGGGTTGGGCTGGCCCGTGGCCTGTCAAACCTTAGCCTTTGGCCTGCTCGTGGCCCGATTAATCTGA
Source organism: Erythroxylum haughtii (assembly GCA_025504935.2). Classification (NCBI taxonomy): domain Eukaryota; kingdom Viridiplantae; phylum Streptophyta; class Magnoliopsida; order Malpighiales; family Erythroxylaceae; genus Erythroxylum; species Erythroxylum haughtii. The sequence continues at coordinate 100,190 of JANSVB020000172.1, read as the reverse complement.
GCCCGGTCGGGTAGGATAGGTCGAGCCTTTTTTGACATTCCTAAACATGTAGGCTTTCATGATAGAAAGCAGAGGAAGGAGTAATAGCAGAGGTCCAACATGGCATGACAAGTTTAATAACCAATCAAAGTCTAGAGGTGACAAATAGATGAAGACATGCCACTGCTGTGATAAGCTAGGACACATCAAGAGGTTCTGCTACAAATGGAAGAGGAATAAGAAAAAAAATCATCAAAATGATAGAGATGATAAGAATATAATCACAATTGCTACAAGCACAGATGATGAGGTATCCCTAGTTTATGCGATAAGTGAGTGTCTCAATGTTAGTGATTTAGGTTTTGAGTGGTTGACTGACATTAGAGCTTTGTATTACCATGTTCCAAAAATAGAGTACTTCTCAAAATATAAAAGTGGAGACTTTAGGAGCATATAGATGGGTAATCAAAGTTTTGCTAACATTGCCAGTATAGGTGATATTCGAGTTTAAACAAACATTGAATGTTTATTGACTTTGAGACATGTATGATATATCCTTGATTTCAGGCTAAATTTGTTATTGACAAATGTGTTAGATCAAGAAGGATTCTAACACACTTTCGAGGATAGGAAGTGAAAATATCAAAGAGAGTAATGACTGTTGCTCAAAGAGAGTTATATTGCACATTGTACAAAACATCCTGAAAGGTGTGTGGTGGTGGAGAAGTATATATAGTTGAAAAGGAAACTTCTCCAAATCTGTGACATCAAAGATAGGAGCATATGAGTGAGAACAGATTAAAGTTGATGGCTAATAAATTCTTTATACCATTAAAAAATACCCTATCGCTTAATCATTGCAATCATTGTTTGACAGGAAAGCAATATATAACCTCTTTCAAGAAAAGATTACAAGGAAGATAAAGATATTGGAATCGGTGCATTCAGATGTTTCATTCTCACACATTAATGCATTTAAGTCATGATTTTCATCAATGATCATATTTTTAGATGCTTTAATGCTATGCAATTTAATTTTCATTTTTTCATTCTCAATTATTCCTGTATTTAAGTACTTTTGAGCCTTTTTGAATTTGGAGGATAACTGTTTCTTTTTCATATTCATGATTTTAAGGCTCTTAACCAAATTATTATATGTTAAATTAACATCAATATCATTATCACAAAAATTAAGGTTAAATGTTACCTCATCATCGTCTTTAGTGGTAATGCATATATGAGCTACCTCTTCTTCTAAATGTTCTTTTTTAGGTTCACTTTTGTCATCCCAAGTTGATGCTTTAAGTGCTTTCTTTTTGTCTTTTTCTTTTTCTTATATTTTCTCTGATACTTATTATCTTTAAGTAAAGGACATTTTCACTTTATATGACTAGCTTTTCCATATTCAAAGCAAATAATGTTAAAGGATTTATGCTTTTAATCATCTTTACCTTCCTTGAAATCTTTTCTTTTAGAGAATTTCTTCTTTAAGAACTTCTTGAATTTTCTAGTGAGTAAGTCAATGTCTCCTTCTTCACTTCCACTAGTTGATGTCTTTTCCTCATTGTTTGATTCTTCATTTAAGGCGTTAAATGCTAAATTCTTTTTCTTTGGAAGTGTTGTTTCTTCTTGTGTTTCTTGAAGCCATATTTTAATTGTAAAAAGAGATCTAATAAGCTCCTCTAACAATAGTGATGCTAGATCTTTAGCTTCCTGTATAGTTGTAACTTTAGTTTCCCACATCTTCGAAAGTGACCTAAATAACTTCCTTACAATTTCAACATTAATGTAAGTATTTCTAAGAGCTTTGAGATCATCGATAATATCAATAACTGTAGTACACATGCTAAATATCCTTTCATCATACTTCATTTGAAAGAATTCATATTGATGTGTCAGTATGCTTATTTTGCTCTTTTTACCTTGATTTGTGCTGTCATATGTAATTTCTAATACATGCCAAATGTCATAAGCCATTTTACACATAGAGACTTATTGAATTCATTTCTTTATAGGAAGTGTATGCCCCTACTATTCAAGAAAACGAATCTGTTACCCTGAGGTTTCCCATTTTCCTTTAAATTGAGCACCTTTTTGTTATCTACTATTTACGTAGGAGTAAAAGGACCATTTGACACTATTTCCTAAAGGTATATACATTCATCAATTTTAGAAATACTTGTCTAATAGACCCACTTTAATACTACTTGTTAGTCCTTAATAAAGCCATTTTATCCTCTTCCATTAGTTTTGAGCTATGATTCCTCTCCAAGTGTAACTACATTATGAGCTCTTTTAACTCATCAATTGATCTTTCATCCCTTGTGCCTTCAAATTCTCTTCCAGTTTTTGCAAATCTTGTGATCTCATTCCTTTTTCCATCATTTTCCTAAGAATCGAAGTGCTTTGGTAAGAAATTGATACGATTTAAACTATGCATAATGGGATTTTTGATCTTTAAAGTGAAATAATTGTTAACGAATTACAAGAATTTCAATAATCAAATAAAAAGGCGAATAGAGAGAGAAATAAGCACAAGAGAAGTCTTTTAATTTTATTCTTCTATTCATTACAGGCAAAGCAATGACTATTATAATCGTTGTTCATCAAAAGCTACATTGTGAACACATGTATCCATCTAATGACAGTGTTTCATTGATTCTTTGTTATGTACAATTCAACACCGTTTTACCTTTATCCTACTAACTCCTTTAATGTCGTTTCTTCTATCATCTTCCTTCTCTTATCTTTTCTAGCTAAACTTAGCTATGAGCTATCTTTTCTAACTAAATTGAGCTATAAGTTGTGACAAATATTACATGATCTCTTATAAAAGTTGAATGTTTGTAAACTCGATAGCATTGCACAAAAAACATATAATTCCACTCTAACAAAAACCTTACCAAATTAGGTCATATTGGGAGGCTTCCAAAGTACACTTTTCTTTTTTCGAAAAATAGAAAGATGAGGTTGTTGTTTCTCAAGGAAACAAAGCGTCTTGTTGAGGGGCATGTGTGAGATTTTGGTAGAATGCAGGTATAACATTTATGGAAATATTAGATAAAATTATGATTTTGTGAATAGAAGATTCCTTTACACTACATTGTTCCTCACTTTTGGGTTTTTCATATAATATTTTATTTTAAAAAATCTTCTTATTCAATATTTTATCAGAATCAAAATGAAATTACATATAGTAAAAATGAATGTAATTATCTTGTAAAAACTTCATAATTTTGCAATTCTTTGAAACAATTTAACATAATTTTGCTATGAAACTTGGAAGGAGGGTTTGAATAATAAAATATGACTCTACTTAGTCTTAACTTGTCTACAAGTTTAGATTTATGGATTCACATTGTTAACTCAATATGAAAATAACTCTAATAATTATCTTTTAATATAATAATCTATTATATGATATTAAAGTGTCAATCAATGAATAATAAGGGTTAAAGTCAAATTTAGATTTTTAAAATTTTAAGGTTCATAGTTAATATTTTCAAAAATTATTGGCTTTCTTTTTCAACTCTCGTAAGATGTATTCTTAAATTAAAATATTATAAGGAATGAATTTTATCAGCTTTAAAATTAAAATTATGCAAAAAAATATTTTATATTAAATTTTCATTATAATATAAATGAGACTAATATATATTTGCATTAAGAAATCTTTTTAATGTAAACATTGCCTAAACGTAATATCTTCTTAGGATCTCAGTAGTGAAGAGAATTAAGTGCAAGTTTGAAATTATTTAGAACAGTAAATATATTCTAAAACAAGCCATTGTCACCTCTAGAACTTTGGTCTTGAGGATCAGGGGCGGATTCAGAAATTTTTTAAATGGAGGCAAAATTTTATTAAGGATAAAATTTTATTTTTAATGGGAGCAAAATTTTAATAGGAGTAAAATTTTATTTTTTTTAATGAAAACAAAACTTAAAATAATATGTTTTTTATAGAGAATTTGTTGGAGGCAGTGGGGGCAAGTGCCCCCACTTGCTCCCATTGTAGATCCGCCCCTGTTGAGGATCGTAAGTGACTAGAAGTATTTCGAAGTATGCGTTATTGTTAATGTCAATCCATCAAACAAAAGGTATTAAAGGAATGAGCAAATGTGAAAGGCATCCTTTTGAGTTTAGATAATTAGATCTCCCAGGTAACAGCGTTTTATTGACGTTAGTTCATAATTGAAGATTTTCAGAACTTTCGAATCTAAAGGGCCGTTTGAATGTTTGAATTAGAGTTGAAACCTAATCAGTTTCAATTCTAACAGCAGACGGTGGTAACATGATCGAGGACCTGATGAAATTTGGGATAACTAGTTTTTTGATGATGTATTCCTTTGACGCAATTACATACTTCTAGGCCACTCATGCGCGTATGGCCGAAATTATTGACACAAGCAACACTCCCTGATGGTTTTTGGGTTTACCAGAAGTCTTTTGATCTTCTTCCCGGAAACTACCCATCAATTTCAATTTCAATTTTAAGGTCAACTTGATTAAATTTTCGGTAGCTTTCAGTATTGCTGTATTGCCTCTTAGGGGTTGACAAAGAACATAAAACTGCCAAGTTCTAGTGTTTTAACTAAGGAAGAAACAATGACAACTTCTTAGAACCAGAGGTTTAGGCTTTAACAGTTAAGGTTGCTGTTCGTAATTCTGTATAACTACATAAATGTCTGGTCTAATGGTTATTTCTTTTCTTCTTCTTTTTTCCCCCTAAAGCACAGATTTAGGGAACCCCCACTTAGAATGGTGGAAAAACTTCCCCTTGAAAATTTTAACAAAATATTGGAACCATATAAATTTTATTAATTAAAAGAGGTATTAATGAATTGAGAATCAATTTATCTTATCAACTCAACTTGGAAATATAATAAAATTACTTTTTTTTTATCAAGTATTAATTTATATAGGTTTTACTTTTATTTTAGGACTAATTTTGGAAAAAAGGTTGAAGTCACTTGAACTAAGAATTTGATTGATTGAATGTATTAATTTATGATAACAATTATCATTTGTTTTCGTTCTATCGGGAGTAATTTTGTAGATCACGTTTTAATTAACGGAAACCTCAATATCATAAAATGTTTATTAGAATAAACATCAATGGATTGAAAGGATGGAGGAAAGGTAACTTCCCCTGATGGAGACCTTATTTGTGTAAACGTTTTTTAAGTATTTGGAAGACTCCAAAAACTTTCAATTGTTGTAAAATCTTGTTCCTATAATTATATACATTAATGTATAAAGTGAGCATGGTCCATGAGTACACAAGATCTTCTGCAGTTTGAAGATTATGCTATAATTCTAGAAAAGTGGGCATAACTTATATTAGCAAATCATATTTCTAGTGATTAAAAGTTAAAAGATTTGATTCTAGAAAATATTTATCTTTCAATTTTAACTATTGATGAGTGTTTTGGAAATAATTTCTTTGCTAGTTAAGGGTTAGGCTTTATATTATTGGATATACCCAGATCTCACGTCACAGCAGAATTTTTACTTGGTGTTATTGTTGTTATCTATTGATGAGTATTCTTTTTGAAAATCGTTTTTTTATGAATATTGTTGAAATCTTAAGCATAATGATATTAATAGATACATCTCTTTTTGTTAATTAGAAAGTTCTGCCAGACATGAAGTTTATGGATTTTCATTATCATCAATTAGTAGTTAGCAATTGCTGTTAACATCCACCAATGATTAGCTTTTATCTCTTTTATAAAAAAAATCATATATTAGTTTTGGTTGAATATATAAGAGACAGGAAAAAAATGCTATATTTACTCTAATTTTGACTTCTCTCTAATAAAAAGATCTTGGAGTTTCTAACAGGGGATCTCGTATGATTTTACTATCTTAACTCCCTTACGTGCGCTTACAATGGCCTAATTAATCGTCTTATAATTAGGTTTTGTTTGATAAATAGCTTATCAGTTATTTTTTGGTAGATTAAAAAGTTTTAGTTGTTTAACTATATCAAACCGCTAATAATTATGTTTGATAATCAACTAATTAGGCTAGTAGATTGAACTTAATCCGTTAATTTTGAAAACGCTACTATAAGGAGCATTTTCTTCGTATTGAGAGGATTTTCAGTGTTCTTAAGGTTCAATGGAAGATATTGGAGAAAATGATGGTATTGAATTCTCTTGCTCCTTTTAAATTCTAATTAAAATATTGACAGACATACGAAGATATAAATAACTAATACTTATGTCCCTATAATTTTTTTTAAAGTCATATCTTCTTAGGTCATTTTATATATAAACAACTAATACTAAATAGCTAATTTTATCAAACGTCATTAAATAAACTGCTCATATTATTCGCTGGTCAAATTAGCTATAATAATCTGCTATTAGTTAAGTGCTGATAGAATCAACTAACAACTAATGTAATCCACTAATTGCTAAACAGGGCCTTATTTATTTTTCATAAAATTTGAGAAAAATAAGAAGAAGAAAGGACTTGAATAATTAATGGTAACTAAAGAATAAAAGTAATGTAGTCGAAAGAATTTATTTTTCTTAATCTTATGTATCAAAACAAACCATCTAATATCTCTATTTATAGTTTCATGAAAAGGTAGTGGCTCTTGCATATTATATAACTTTATCAATTCGGACATTCATATTACATTAATTTTATGAATAATGTACTAGTGTCATTATTGAATTTGATTTTAGTATTATACGTATAGATATTGGTCAATATATAGTACTGCTTTGAGTAATTTTTAAAAATTACACAAAAATCTCTAAAATTTTTAAATTTATAAAATGGTCCCTAAATTTTTTAAATGTTGCGAAATGATCCTTTAATGTATTGTGTTATATAATTGTTTATTTTACACCAAGCCTATCTCAAAAAATCATAATCGTATAAATTTAAAATAACAACTATCTCTTTATTTCTATTAATATTACTTTT
>JANSVB020000172.1:32801-45827 GCA_025504935.2 Erythroxylum haughtii | reverse complement strand
GGCCTAAGCCCATAACCATCTATCATGCAAGCCCACACATTCTTCTAACCATACATTCTCTAATGCATATATGTAAACTCATCATTTTGGTTATAATATCTTATGGATCTTAAAATGAAAGGCCCAATCTAACACTTGGATCTAAGCCCAATCTAACACTTAGATTTACTATATTGTTTTTACTAACTTGGCTAAAATTACTATTGTATGTTATTTCATTTGGAATTAATATTAATATAATTAACATGAACGCCTAATTCTATAAATTAATTCATAATTAATTTACCTTAAAATAATTATTTCATGTCCAAATTTAAACAACTTCAATTTTATCACACGTGTCAATTTTCCTAGTCTTACTAGAAAATGTATTGCTATAATAAAAATTAATTCAAAATTAATTTCTATAATTTTTCAAAATTTTCATAACATCAAATCAAAATTCCAAGTATCTCTAGGTCGTTTCATGATGATCAAAATAATTTATTAATCAACCAAAAATTATTATGATCATCGAAACATCGATAAAACATCGAAAATGAAAAATATGACTTCTAAAATTTTTCTAGCAATCAAGATTCGAGGAAAATAATTTAGGCATACATCAAACATCAAGTTAACACATTTTTATCACATAAAAATATTTTTAAGGTTCTGGAACTGAAATATAAATATACAAAAAATATCAAACAAAACAGATCCTACAATTTCTAGAAAACTGTCTAGATCTAGAAAATTACTTAATAAAATTATTAAAACATTTTTAATAATTCTAAAAAATTATAGAGGCATAAACACATCCCAAATATGTTCAATTAATTTTTTCATAATCAAATTCCACGTAAATCATATGTAACCTCATCAGTTTAGCCAAATAGACATCACATGTCCAGCAAAAAGACAGATTTCATGCATGTTCTTGAAAATTCTAAATTAAATATTTTAATCAAATTAAAAACATTTTCAATCATAGTAAATCATTCACGTACATCTTATGAACAGATTGGTGACATAAAATCGTGAAAATAATTTTTCTATAATTAATTTCAAACAAAAAATTACAGGACTCTAACCTGTCACAACCATGAAAGCAGTTTTCACATGTCATGTATTCTACATCTGACAAGGCACAAGATGACTCTGATATCACTGTAAGGTTCCGATTATGCATCTCATACATAATATATATCTAATATACACAGCGAAAAATAAAACAGAACCTAAAAATACAGATCTACTCATGCATATAGATATAGAAAACAAAAACATGAAATATAAGATGTTTACATACTTTTCCAACGATCTCCTTCGTTCTTTAATTTTCTCCATGTTGGATTATCGTAAACTACAACGATCAACGTATACTATCTCTAATGAAAGTCCCCACAAAGATAGAAGGATGCAACCTCATCAAGAGATTGTTAGAATTCTTTCTTTGTGCTAGCGATGATAATAACTCTTGTGAGAGTTAGAGAGAAAAAGAGTGTACATGTGAGAAAGAACCTTTCTATCTCTTGAATCTTATACAAGATGCACAAAGACTGTCTCTATTTTCTACACCATTTGACCTTCCATAACTTCCATTACTAATGAAGAGTTATGGGAAGTTAATAGTCGTGAATAGCATGCATTAATGGAAGTTATAAGAAGTTAATGATTATGAATAATATATATTAATGGAAGTTTAGGAAGTTAATGGCCAAATTGACTGCCAACAACACTTATTTCTAATCTATTCCATGCATCATTTTCCACCACGATCACATCGCGATAGAGTCCTAAAACACTCTTTCATATCTTGAATCACTATTCAATATCATTTTACTCATCCTTCGAATCTCCTATGTGTGTGAGTCATTAGGTTCATGATTATATTGACCACTTGAATTAACGCTTAATTCAAGTCAAGAGTGGTATCTAACAATATATCATCACCTCCAATTAACCGAAAAGTCAATGATTTGACCACAAACACTTCCATACGTAATGTTGCTATGCAATTTGTCCTTTAACTATCTATACCCTACTTGGTTCAAAGTATGGTCAAAATGTCAACTTCTATTAGACTGACTACATCACATCTAGTCCAAATGATATTGGATCTTGTCCTGAGGATCTCATTACTCAACGTATCATTGAAGACTCTGTTCATGACACATAACTACTCTGGCAAGAGACTCTAGAGTAATGACCCGGACAAGAGGTCGTGGGTATTATCTCTCTCTCAAATCGTAACTCTCACTCTCTCTTGCCATCCATTTGTCAGTGTCTTCCTCATTGTTGTCCACCACTACTGCTTCTCTACTGAATTGCTTCTCCATCGTTGTCACTGCTCTATCTCCATACTACCATTGTTGTTTATCACAAGTGAATCAAACAAGTTGAGCATATAACATAGTTTCAATTGGTGAAGTGATTGGTAAGCTTTACAAGTTCTTGTAGTTGGAGCACAATCTTATTAGATTGAGAGAAATTAGAGTATTTATGATATATAGAAGAGGAAGAAGAGCATCAGAGTTATAGCACAAAGAGAAGCAATTATGGAGTTTAATTGTTTAAAATAAGAAGAGGCTTAAGCAACGTGTCATTTTTATATCCTATAAATCTTTTAAGGTTTTATTGTTTTAAATATGTTGTATTACAATATGGATTGCATAGTACATAGTGCATAGCCTGGAGCTTTAGTTTTATAGGTTTATACATATGCTTCATGCCTGGATTTTTTTTCATTATTTATATTTTAAAAATTTTGCAAAATTTGATATAAATTTTATATTGTAAAATTTAAATTATTGAGTAAAATTTAATATATTGTTAATTAATTAATTTATAAAATATTATTAATATGACAAAGTCATTTATTTATAATTTATACTTATAATTATGATAGTATTATTTTATTGTCAAAATTAAACATTATTATAATAAAAATTCCTTTTTCTTTAATGGCGTCTATATCACTTCTAATTTAATTGTAACTATTATTTTTTGTTAATGAACAATTTTTATTTATATGATTTAGATTTTAATATTCAGTATCCATTTAGTTATATTAATAATATAAATTTACTTCAAAATTTTCCTTATGTAGTGATTATAATATTTTATCATTAACATTATTATTTATTTTATACATATACTGAGATCAGTTGAGTGAAAATTGTTTTTCATAATTAGACTTATTTTTCACAAATTACAATTTAAATTAATTAAAATTTACTAAATTTTGTACGTTTAATTATATACATATTTTTATGATAAAAATATTAATAAAGTAGTTTTACTTCTACAACTTTTGTACAAAGAATTATGTGATAAGAATAAGGTATAATATATCGAGAAATTATTTTATAAATTTGAAAAAATTACAAATTTAAAAAATTATTCAAAATAATACTTAATATTAATACAGAATCAAATCTGTATTCATAACTTTGAGCCTACACTTAACTGCGGGTTAAATAAAGAAAAATATGTGGGAACTCGACTTTCATATCATAAGATCAATAGTTAAAAGAATAAAACAAAGAAAAATATATCGGAACTCGACTTTCATATCATAAGATCAATAGTTAAAAGAATAACTCATAGGAAAAATGGCTTACAAAAACAAAGGTGAGAAATAAGTGCGAGTATCATAATTTTGACCGCAGGCACCAATACTTTGGATGCCTTGCTTTAATCTTTACTGATCCACTTAACCCATAAGCAAAGCCAACGTTCTATTTTTTTTGTTTTTACCTACAAGGTGTTGTCTTGGAATGATTCTAATTATGAGAAGATACTTTTAAGTCATTCACTCCCAGACTAATCCCTGCTTAAATTAGGTAAGTCCCTTGTGAGAGACAAAACTCTAACATCAAATTTTAAACAGCTATATACATAAAGACAGTTCAAACTCATGACCTTACCTAAATTAAAAAAAAAACCCTTACCAACTTAGCGTAGCCTTGGGATTGCCAACGTTCTATTCTAAGTTGTTACAAGTTACACGCCACAACTTTACTAGTCTTTGCCCTTCTCCCCCTCTTCTTAGTACTAGCTGCTGGTAAGCCCCTCTCTCTCCCTCCTTCCCATCGATAGACCAACGGAGCATTCGCTTGCAGGTCCGTGATTAACTACTGATTTTCTGTTTGGTTTCCGAGAAATTTGAAGGGGGCAGAGGAGAAAGGGAACTGTCCGTGGTCTCCATTGTTATCCGCAGGTAAGGGCTCTGGAGTTGTTCCATTTGCCTTTTTCCTTTTCCAGTTTCTCTGGCGGGGACCATTGAAATGTAACAAGCAACTCAAAAAATTTTCTTAATAGTTTGGATAGATATGCACATTTTTATCAAATCGTTAACTTTCTTACCTTTCTTGCCCATTCACTCGTTATCTCTTATCTGATACAATAAAATGGTGTTGGTCCTTTCTCCTTCTCCTCTCTCTCTCTCTCTCTCTCTCTCTCTCTCCTATTATCACGTTTTGCATTGAAATTTAGTCAACGGCCGTTAGTCAATGCCTCTTCTTTCAAACAAGTTCGTCAAATATAAGCCACTTATTGCTACATCCAGATGAACATTTCTCTTGTTTGGTCTCCATTCCCCATGTTTTGCGGTGGCATGCGTGTGTTGTTTGGACTAATCATTATTTTAACTACTCTCTGTAGACATAATTCGGCAATGGCAGATGGGAATTCTTCGTCTGAAGCTGGGAATGAGTTTAACCTTGACTCAATCAGAAAGGCTTTGATAAGACAAGAAGATACAATTGTTTTCTGTTTGATAGAGAGAGCGCGATTTCCCAGCAATTCGCGACTGTACAATGATTCTTTGGATTTGGTTACTGGGTTTTCTGGTTCTTTGGTTCACTTCATAATCCAGGAAACAGAGGCCATTCAAGCCAAGGTAAGTCAGCTAATTTTATTGATACACGAAATGCACTTCTGATATGTTCAGCCTTTTGCTTTTCGAAGATACGAGTTTAGGAGGTTCATAAGCCATGATGCATAAAAATTCTCTTTGTTGTTATTACTTATTAGTATTACACAGTGGTGGTTCCAATTGGGAGTTGGAGACATCAATTGGTTCTGGTTTTGTTACAGGCTGGAAGATATGAGAATCCAGAAGAAAATGCCTTCTTTCCGGAAAATCTTCCTCCTCCAGTTGTGTCCAACAAATATCCTCAGGTAATTACTTGTACTAATTTCAACAGATGTTATCACAACTTTGTTGCCTGTATATCTGATCCCAGTTATAGGTTTTGCATCCTCCAGCTGCCTCTGTCAACGTAAGCATGAAAATATGGGAAATGTATTTCAACGAACTGCTTCCATTGTTTGTTCGTCGTGGTGATGATGGGAACTTTGCATCTACTGCTGCCAGTGACCTTGATTGTTTGCAGGTAGGGTGCTTTGAACGTAACATAATTGTAGGAATTAGGAGAATCCTTATACAAATCGATGTTTCTGCTACACATACTCTCTATTTACTGGTATTGAATTATTTGTAGGCCCTCTCTAGAAGAATTCACTACGGGAAGTTTGTTGCTGAGATTAAATTCCGGGATGCTCCACAAGAATATGCTGCTGCAATTCGCTCTAAGGTATGATTGAGAGATGCTATTGATGTAAGGTTGGGTAGATAAGTTAATCATTATTGTAGGCTTTTAAGAAGGTAACCCCATTTTTCCTTCCATGTCAATGATTGCTCAGCTTAATAAAGTGTCTACCATATATAGGCATGTAAAAGTGCAAGCTTTATACATAGTGAGATCAGGTTCATGACTTAGACATGCCGCAAAATGATACTGCTGCTGAATACAGTGTATACTATATGCAGGCATGTACAAGTGCTAGCTTACGTAATGGGGATTTAAATAGTGAAGTCAGTAGTTGTGTCAGTTTTCTTCAAGTAATTACATTCCTCATTCTATCAGTTACATGATTATAGGGAGTTATAGTCAGTTTCCAGTGATAAATATATTTTTAGTTGTAACTTTGATAGCTTTTGATGTCAGTTTCCAGTGATAAATATATTTCTACTTGTAACTTTGATAACTTTTGATATTATGTAAAACACAAAGTTAATAGGGCATTATCTGATCAACCTAACATCTTTTGCTTGTAAAGAGCATCAAAAAGTTTCTGAATCTTGATGGCTCTTGAGATTCCAGGACAGGGATGCTTTGATGAAGTTGTTGACATTTGAGAAAGTAGAAGAGATGGTGAAGAAGAGGGTTGAGAAGAAGGCAAGAGCGTTCGGACAAGAAGTGACAGTTGGGAACAACGAGCACCTCGGAAACTTCAAGGTTGATCCTGCCGTAGTGGTGCGCCTTTTCGACGAATGGGTTATACCATTTACCAAGTTCGTCCAGGTTGAGTACCTCCTCCGACGATTGGATTGAGACCCCCTTAAATTAGCGATTCTTACTATTCACATGGATACGGTATTTACTCCACCATTCAAAACATTGGATTCTGAAGATTCTCATTCCATAAAATCATACGTACTATGATCATGTGATAAAGGCCATCAAGATTTTATTGTGGTGTTTTTATTATGATCCTTTTGAAAACGTTACGAAGGGTGTGCTTTCCGTAATATAGTTTTAGACTAAATTTATAATTATTTTAGATAGAACTCAATCATGTTATTGACCTTTAAATGTCATTGTAAGCAATTCTTATTAATTCCCAGATCACTGAGGTTCATTTCTAAATGTTTTATTTGAAAACTTTTAACGACAATTCCTGGTTTTCTTCCCTGTGAATCATCGACTTTAGGAAAACAAACAAAGGGATCATTCTCATTCTTTTTACATTATCGTTTTTTGGGGTTTTACTACATTGTTTACAGGTTTTATGCTTATTTCTTTACAGGCTGTACGGTTATTATTATAGGCGTAAAAGATATAAATTTCTCATGTAGCTTAAGAAATTTTAGAAAAATTATTCAATCTTTAAAATTCTCAAAAATATTCATTCTATTTTTAATTTTTCAGAAAAATATTTTCTTTTAGAATTTTAATAAAAAATGACAGAAATGAACATTAGATATAGAATAATCTAGTGTTATTTATGTGATGATTTAACTCTCGTCTTAAATTCAAACATAACTAATTAAGTATAATTTAAACTAATAATTTATTATAATTATTTTAAATTATTAATCTAAAGTCCAGCTTAATTTATTAGGGTTGAGTTTAAAAATTGAGTTATGTTATTATATCAATGACATTTGATTAGTCTATATTTGATGTGTATATTAAGTGTATTTCATTGTTATTTTTAAGCAAATACTAATAGAAGGATTTTTCTAAATAACTGAAAATAAGACTTTAAAAAAAATTTAAAGATCAGATAATCTTCCCAAAAACTTTATAATAACAGGGGAGGTCTATATATTTTACTCTTACTATAAGTGATATAAAAAATTTGACAAAATTATCTTAATTCTTTTTAATTTCAAGTATTTCACATTTTAGTTGTTTTGTAATTTTGTATCTTATCATATGTTTAAACCTTCTTTTTAGTATAAATAAATAATTCTCCATAGAGTAATTTATTACAAGGAATTTGATCATTATAATTTTTTTTTTTCTGTTAATAGAAGAGGAAATCTTGTTAAGAACTTTTTTTCTTCAAAAAGGTTGATTTGAGTTAGCATTACTCTGGTTAAGAAAGCATTGTTGTATTATTTAAAATCTAAAAGTTTTTTTTGCTTATATGAGTTGATAATAATGCAACAATTTTATCTTTTAAATGTGATGAGCCGCTTATAAAGTGTAGGGAAATTATTAATATTAAAATTTCTTGAAAATTAAATAAAAATTGGATAACACCCCCGAGAGTTATAACATAATGAGCTATAAAAACCAAAGGAACTAACAATGCTAGCTAAAGAAAGTAACAACAATGGTAAGAACAAACCGATAATAATAAAGGTTAGAACTCAAACATCAGTTACATGAACAAAAGTAAGGTCTCATACTTCTACCAATTTTTGCATAAGGAAAGTAGAAGAGGTGAAGTCATTAATGAATAAATTATTCACCATCTAGTAGCTATTGCAAAGGAGATTAAGTTGGCATGAACATTTAATGAAATTATAACTTTATTCTAATCCAATATTTTGGGATAGAAGTCACTCCTATAAAAGTATAAGTGGTGGCACAAAAAGAATATTTTAATAATGAGGAAATCAACATCACTCGAGGGTTACTATTGAGATGACCAAGAGATCAACTGTTTACATCTTTTCACATTAAAAACATGAGCATTTAATTGTTGAATAGAGTTTCGTAACCCTTTAAAGAAAACATACTTAAAGAATAGGTGATCCTTGGTTCCATCTTTATTATAGCAAAGTTGACAAACAGGTGCAAAGGATGGGAAATTTTGTTCTTATCAAAAGTGGAGAGTTTATTTTTAGTGGTAGACCATATTGTGAATGCTACAGCTTAGGAGGGATGTTATTGTTCCATACTACCTTTTTCTATAAGACATTAGGAGCAAGATTCCTAAAGTCGTTGTGACCTCACTTGTTGTTGAATAAGCCTAAGGAGTGTTTGGTCTAATGGATGATATCCTGATTCAATTGATTGGGAAAGTAAGTAATTTTCTTTGATAAGCTAGCTATATTTGATGAACCATTCATTACTCTTGACAAATTCAAAGACTTTGGCTTTATGGTTCAACATATGCCTCAGATGGAAGACTTGAGGGAGCAAGTAAAGAGGGCCAACATTACACCAATTGTCATACCATAACTAGGTGGCTTTGCAATTCCTTATGGTGCAGATTTCTTGGCAAAGTTTGTTTTTCAATTTTAGAATATTCACTATAATCCAAAGCATTCAAATTGAGGTTTAATTTCCATAATATAGTGTTTCTCTAGATAATGAGAGTGCACTCATTTGACCAAAGAGACTCCTTATCTATAGGTATTCTCTAAAGCTTTCTAGTAAGTGGAACATTATTGCTTAGTTGAATAGGCTAAATCCCAAGAACACCTTCCTTTCTATGCAATCTAACATCATTCCATTTCACCTTAGCATTATGTTTCCTGTAAGCATCCCCTATCCAAAGAAAATTCCTTATGATTTTCTCAAAGCATTTGGTAATACTTCTAAAAAGTGCCATGTGAGACATCTAGTAGGCATGCAAGTTATTCATAATAGATTTAATGGTTTAATTTTGCCTGTATAAGATAAGCTTTTATTAGCCTAGTGGCCAATCCTCTTATAAATGGAATCAAAAATAGAGGCCTCTTAATAGTAATAAGAATGCCAAGATATATGAAAGGTAGCTTCCCCAACCTTAACCTTGTAATAAAAGCAAGATAATCTGCATGATCTTTCAATAACATCAGATAAAAAAATGAAGCTTTTATCCTTAGTGAAGTTTAAGGTTTAAAGTGAGTAAAAGCTCTTTAGAGAATCTATGATATCCTTAATAAAAAGAGGCTCAACCTTGTAAAAAAGTAGTAAATCATCAACAAAAGATAAATTGAAGATTCTTTGCTTCAAACACTTATGATGAAATTTAAAGCTAGGTTTCCTCCTACTATTGAAATAAGCAAGCCTTGAGAACACTTCAATGCAAATTACAAAAAGATAAAATGAAATAAGATCACTTTTTATATTGTCTTTACCACTTTTAAGCGTAAGAGTAAACTCACCATTGACCAAGATGTTAAAAGTGACTGCAAAGATATATTGATAGATCCGGGTAATAAACAAGTTTGAAAAGCCAAGTGCTTGTAGTGTTTAAATAATGAAACTCTAACTTATAATATCAAAACCTTTATGAAAGTCTATTTTCATAGTAAAGCATTGTTTGCAATTCCTAATTTAGTAGCCTTTGAATACTTTCTGAGCCAAAGAATGTTATCCTCATTGCTTTTACCTTTAATAAAATCACCTTAATATTTACAAATCAAAGAGCCCATGATAAAGCTAAGTCTAAAAGCAAGATTTTTTTATATAATTTTATAAAAGGTATCACAACAAGAGATGGTTCTACAATCTTTGAGTGAGCTAAAGTTAGGGCATTTACGTGCAAGGAAAATAGAAGTAATAATGAAATGTTTTAGGAGCCTTTTCCTAAAGAATTCATGAATAACTTGAAAAACTTGATGTTTAATAATTTGTCAAGATTCTTGGAAGAAATAAGCGTTGATCCCATATGGTCTAGGTTCCTTATTAGGATTGAAACTAAACATAACCACTTCAATCTCAAATACCTCAACTTTCTTAATCAGCTCTATATCTTGACTATAAAAAATGGACTTAAAAAAGGTTCTCAAGTGATAAAGTAGTACAAGAAGTGGTAGGATTAAGAACATTCTAAAAATAATTGAGAGCCATCTCTTTTAGCTGATAGTTGTAAGATTAAGAACATTTTAAAAATAATTGAGAGCCATCTCCTTTAGCTGATTTTGGCCCTCTACCTTCAAGGCTACCTCATTATAAAGATAAGATATTTTATTAGAGTTCCTTCTAGCAGTGATATACTTGAAGAGAAAAGAAGATTCCATGTCTTCTTCCAATAGCCATTAGACCCTTATCTTTTGCTTAAAGATGGAAATTCTAATATTTGATGACCTTGTCGATTACTATCAAACATAAACCTTACTCCTAGAAATTAAACTTGTAGTAATGGGAATAAGGGTTGATCTACATAGAAAGGCAACTAAAAGTGAATGTAAATTACTACTAAGATTGATGGGGTTTTGTTTGTCCCGAATAAAATAAAATACTAATAAAGCTAATAAGATTAAGCTTAAAGACAATCAATAATAATTAATTCCACTTTGAGTATTTATTGGGGAAATAAGTATTTCTTATCTTTCCTCACGTGTGGTTAACAAAGAACACTAGCAAACTAGTAATCTAATCTAACAATTCAATAAATCAAAGTTCCTTTAACCACCAGCTATTAAGGGAGACTTAGCCTATTATTCTTCCAAGGATTTAATAACCACCCTAGCGAAATTACTAAATTTTAGTTGCTACTTGATTAACAGTAGATTATCAAACAAAATTAACTAGTAGGCCTCATAGCAATCATGAACGATAATTAAGATAATAAGCATGAAAGAACAATAGAACTCAAAATGTAAACTAAAACAATAAACTCATTTAGATCTCACATTTTTGATCTTTCGAGGTTTTAACTCCTTCATCTAAAAATGAGATTAGCCATGCAGGGTCATAGAAGAAACTCTAAGGTGTCTAGAGAGGAGAGAGAGGTGTGTGTTGTGTGTCTTTTTTTTTCTAGATGTCTTCCCCTCCTCTTTCATGTAAAAAAAACCAATAGATAGAAACCTAAGAAATCTCTTAAAGATATGCCAAATATTCTCTCCACAATAAAAGACCCAATTAAGGAAAATAATAATAATGCAAATAATAGTCTTCTTGGTTGAGGGAAGTGGCCTTTCAGCTGATATTTCACTTCTAAGTTAACTTAGGAAGTTTCCTTAATTATCTTCTTGATTATTGTGTAGTAATCTTGCAAATCTCGGTTGGATTAGTGCAGCAATGTTCACTTCTTGCCTAATTTCTGACCTCTTCTAGTCAGAACTATTATAAACTTAAAACATGAAAGTTGTAGCTATATTCGTGGGCTTTCTAGCGCCACTTGAATAATCTCAATCAAAGTTTGTATGTGAAAATTATGGCCCAAATAAGATAGTATGTCAAAATTGTCCATATTTGTGAAATTATCTCGTTTTGCTCCTTTTTCTTCCATAACACACCTATCAAAATATACACATAATGAGTACTTTTAGGCTAGTAATAAACATAAAAGACTAAGGATTAATGGAGAAAAATACGATATTATACTTCTTATCAAATTCTCCCATACTTAGCCTTTGATTGTCCTCATATAAAGTAAAAGTTCAGTAACATCTTCCCTTCCTGATTATTAGAAGGATAGGCAAAATCAAAATATAGAGAGATCAATAACCATCAACACTCACAACAAGAATTCAATATCAAATTATCTTACTCATGATCAATCAATAACCATTCCCTTTTGAAACTAAGCAATCAAGTCAAAACTCTCATGTGTTTAAAAATAAAAACAATTTTAGTGCCCACTTAAATACCTTACGTGAACTAGACAATCCATTGAACTTGACTGTCGTCCCACTCACAACCTATAGATGTGCAAAGGTTTCATGTGGAGCACAAATCAAAAGTCTTTCGTGGGGTTGTAATGTAGGCTTAGGGCAGGTGTAAGATAATATTTTGAAAATAAAGCTCGAGAGCATAAGAAGTGGTGGAGTAATAGTAAATATATTGTAGTTCACCTCACAGTCTTGAAGAGATGAATAATAAGATCTCCAACAAAGCCATCAACTTGCAAAACAAATCTCAACATCACTATTCATACACCCTTAACAAATATCCTAAATCACCCCTTTATTACTAAAGAATGAGGGAATATCACTCTTGAAAGAGTATAAAACATTAGGAATTGATTTCCTCTATCATTTATAAACTAATTCCACAAAAATATATTTTTCTTTTTTTTCAACTCTAACTTTTGCCTAGGTGCTCTTTTGGGTTTTCACCTAGCGAGTTTTTTTTCAAATTAAAACATGAAAATGACTTAAAAGAGAATACATATCAACAATAGAGTAGATTAGTAAACCACGCAAACAATGAGCCCAATAATGTAAAAGATGAAGACATGCTCCAAATCAGTCGTACCAAACTAAATAATTAACCTATAATTCACTTCCAAGAAACCCACAAAAATGACTGTCACGAGTAACAATAGAGGGAACGTTACTCCACGACTTCTCAAACTCAGTTCAGTATGATGTTTTTCAAGTCTTTAGGCTTGTAATGCAAGTTAATGAAAGAAATAGGCAATAGGCTCAGTGGGGTTAAACCTTAAGAAAATACTTAAAGGTGGGCCATTTGTGTTGGGCGCCATTTCCGGAACCCAACTCTTAAATGGAACCATGTGACGTGAACGCATTCCAATGAGGTCTCCTTAACCATCATCGATTTTTTTATAGCTTCCAATCATTTT
>JANSVB020000171.1:249238-266038 GCA_025504935.2 Erythroxylum haughtii | reverse complement strand
TACTTGCTTAGCACACCATTTTCATCAAATTTGGTCTTGTAAACCCATTTTACCCCAATCTTTTTCCCTCCTTCGGGCAGCTCCATCAGTTCCCAAGTGCCATTCCTTTCTATTGCTTCCATTTCTGCATCCATGGCTTGTCTCCAAATTTCACTTTTTGTAGCTTCCTCAAAGTGTATAGGATCAGTTCCAGTGGCGACAAACATAACCATATCCCCTTCTTCTTCCGAGAGCCCTTCCCCTGCTTCATAATCTTTCATCCACACTGGTGGCACCCGAAATCGTCCATGAGTATCAACTTCATGCAATGAGTTAGAAGATGAAGCCACATCTGTTTCTGTTTCTTCACCACAAGAATCTTCTTCAATCTCAGCAACTGCATCCACTTTCTCTTCTTCCTATTCTAAATCACAAATAATGTTTTCTTCATATTTCTTGTTCCAATTCCAGCACTTGTTTTCTTCAAACACAACATCCCAACTTATAATGATCCTTTGTGAGATTGGGTCATAAAGCCTATAAGCTTTTGACTCTTCACTAACTCCCAACAGGATACAACATACACTCTTATCATCTAGCTTTGTCCGAGTACTGTCTGGCACATGAACATAAGAGATACAACCAAAAATTCTAAAGTACTCAACTGATGGCTTGACTCCACTCCATGCTTCTTCTGGGGTAATATTCTTTACTGCCAAAGTGGGACTCCGATTCAAGATATGCGTTGACCAATTGACTGCTTCAGGCCAGAAAGTTTTTGGAATTTGCTTTGCTGAAAGCATGCTTCGAACCATGTTCATAATAGTCCTATTCTTTCGTTCTGCAACTCCGTTCTGTTGTGGCGTGTAGGCAGCTGTCAATTGTCGTTGTATGCCGTGCTCATCACAGAAATTAGTAAATTCTTGTGATGTAAATTCTCCTCCTCGATCTGTCCGCAGACTTTTGATGAAGAAATCTGTCTCTTTTTCAACGAGAACCTTAAATCTTTTAAATACAGCAAATGCTTCTGACTTCTCTATCAAGAAATACCATAACTTTCAGCTGAAATCATCAATAAAAGTGAGTAAATACCTCTTTTTACTGTTGGAGACAGGTTTGATTGGCCCACATATATCAGTGTGGACTAAAGTAAGAGGTTGAGAAGCTCTCCAATTGCTCTTCTTTGGAAATGGATCCCGTTGTTGCTTTCCAACCAAACAATCTTTGCATAGCTTCAATGGAGACTGAAGCTGTGGTAAGTCATGCACCAATTGTTTCTGTAAAAGTGTCTTCAAACCTGTGAAACCTAGGTGTCTATACCTACAATGCCAGAGCTGCACTAAATCTTCTGTGATCATGTTAAAGCATGCAGATGCAGTAGGCCGTGAAATAGCATACATAGTGAACATCCGATTTGCTGACATCGTTGTGTCCATAATTCACCCTTTATCAGGATGATAAACTTTGCATTTGTTACCTTGAAACAGAATGGCAATCCCCTTTTCCTGTAGCTGCCCAATACTCAGCAGATTATTCTTTAACTTCGGTACATAAAACACACCTGTGATAATTTGTGCCATACCATGAACTAGCAGCCTGATGTTGCCTTTCCCTGCTACAAGCAAGCTTGAATTGTTGCCCAGTTTCATAGAATCCCTGTAGCTCTCATCACAATCAAAGAAATTCTCCTTTTTGCCACACATGTGATTGCTGCATCCGGAATCAAGAAACCAGGTATCTGCAATGTTGGCAGTGTTTGTTTCTACAAGTGCCATCAATAGCATCTCTTCATTTGTCTCCGCATAATTAGCCCCCGTCTTTGTTGGACATTCCCATTGAAAATGTCCAAGTTTATGACAGTTATAGCACTCCACCGTTGATTTGTCAAAGCTTGATCTACCTCTTCCTCTTCCACGACCTCCTCTCCCTTGTCCTCGACCTCGTCCTGCAAGGTGATCTCCATGAGATATCTTTAATGCATGCTCTTCCTCCACATGACTGCTCATGCGCTGTTCATGCACAAGCAGGCTGCTTTGCAAGTCATCAATAGTTAGTGTGCTTGTATCCTTAGATTCTTCAATGGAACACACAACATAAGCAAACTTGGGAGTCATGGACCTCAAAATTTTTTCAACAATGACAGTATCTTCTTTGTTCTCACCATTTGCCTTCAGCTTGTTTGCAATGGTAAGAGTTCTGGTAAAATACTCATTCACAGTTTCTCCTACTTTCATGTGCAGAACTTCAAATTCTTTGCGAAGAGATTGCAACTGGGCACGGTTGACTCTGGTCGTGCCCTGATATTTCTGCCTCGTAGAATCCCATATATTGTTTGTCGTATCCTTGTTGAAAATCGTCTCCAAAACTGAACGATCTAATGATTGAAAGAGATAGTTCTTTGCTTTCAAATCCTTCAGCTTCTGATCTTCAATGTTCTTCTTCTGTCCTTCTGTCAGTGTCTCACCTTTTGCTGCTGCAGGAATCCCATTCTCCACCAGGTTCCAATACTCCTTTGATCGCAGAAAATTTTCCATGAGCATCGCTCAATGATCATAGTGCCCATCAAACTTTGGTACTGCTAGTTGTACAAAGGAACTTTCTATGGACATGTTTACATGAAAAACAAGTAGAAGATTGCTGCTTCTATTAACCCCATGGTGGGGCTCTGATACCAAATGTTAAGAAAACTTAAGAGAGAATAAGACAATCAAGAGGAAAAAACCAATACTTTTATTAAACGGACTGTGCTGTATATATACAACATACAAAACAGAGTTGGCTAGCTAATTGTGCAAATCTATGGAATTCTAATAATAAATCAAGACAAAGTCAAGGATGCCAATATCCCTACAAGATAGGAATTTATTAACTGATCAAAGATCCTAACATTTCCATTGTCGAAAATTTATTATGTGATTTTTTTTCAGTTGTTGATCAGATAAGCAAGTGTACTCATTTTCTTCCTATACATCATCCTTATACAACAGAAAAAAGTTGCTAAGACTTTTATAGATAGATCGCATTTTCAAATTACATAGTATTCTACAAATAATAGTTAGTGACAGAGATGCAGTCTTCATAAGTAATTTTTGAAGTATTGTTTCGTTTGCAAGGCCTAAAATTACAATTCTCGACGATTTATCATCCTCAAAGTGACGGGCAAATAGAAGTTCTCAATCATACCAATGAAATTTATCTTTGGTGTATAACTTTCGACTGTCCAACAAATTGGATTCATTGGTTGTCATTAGCCGAATGGTGGTATAACACAACGTTTCACTCTTCGATAATGTTACTCCTTTCCAAGCAGTCTATCGTTTTCAGCTTCCTATACACTCTATACTTTGCAGGTGATTCTTCTGTTTTAGCAATTGATCAAGTTTTAATAGATAAGAAGCAATGGTGGGTATTCTAAGATTTCATTTAGACAGAGCACAAAACTGAATAAAACAAATTGCTAATAAATGTCAGACGGATAGAACTTTCGCAGTGGGAGATTTCGTATATCTAAAGTTACAACCTTATCATCAACAAAGCATTAAAAACCGCATTTCACAGAAGTTATCAGCTTCGTTCTATGGTCCTTTCAAAATTCTCTGGAGAGTAGGGTCAGTAGCATGTACACCTAATTTACCAGCTGACAGTAAAAGCCACCCTACCTTTCATGTTTCACAACTGAAATGTGGAGAATTTGATTCTAAAGTTGTATCAACTCCATCTTTGTATTTCATGCTTCATATGCTTATCGATGTGCTTGATGGAAGATTGGTGAATTGTCATAATCGACCAGCTGTGCAGATATTAGTCCAGTGATCTTCTTCGAAGGGCAAATGACACTTCTTAGAAATTTTTGTATGATATATTACAATGCTTTACAGAGATAAACCTTGTGGACAATGTTCTTAAAGAGAAGGGAATTGATAGAAGCGAACATAGAGAGGTACAACGTAGCATTGTAAATAAAACACAAGTGAAACGTAGTTGTATAGGAGCGGAAGCTGATGAAGAAAGCATACATAGATACGATGTATTGTAAATAACACACGAGTGAAACATAGTCGTGTTAAACGAAGACTTGTGTCATTGTAAACGGTTAGTCGCCAACGGTTGTTATAGTCGTGATTATAGTCGTTGGAGGAGGGGAGGAAAATAACGAATAAAAATAACAAAATTTTTCTCGCTAAAATTATCTCTCTCGTCTGTTTCTTCTTCTTCTTTCTCTGCATTTTGTCTTCATTTCATTGTTTCAATGCCTACAGGTTTCAATGCCCCAATCAAACATCTAAGCCTGGCTATAGAGTCTCCCGAAGACTAACGGTCAAAAGGGTGACCCTCGCACTAAACCCAACATAAAGCCCCGTCATTTAATTGCTTTTCGTGTACAGATGATAGATATTTCTTACAATTTGAAACATTAGATGTTAGAGATCTACAAAATTAGAAGAGACACCCCAAACTGAATAGAGATCAATATATAAAACCAACATCATCAACTACAAGAATACGCCCTACCACTCTTTACAATTGAACAAATGTTGTCAAAGTTGTCCACATAGTTTTACCATTTACTTTTTCTTTCTCGTTTTCCCTCTTCACTGGTACGAGGTTTGCAATTCCTTCTTCAAGAAATGGAGTACCTCCTGTGTCTTGTAGAATAACCAGCGGACTTAGTGTCCCCAGGAATCATTGAAGTTGGACTCTGAGAACTTCCTGAAGTCTCTGAGCTTCTATTTTCTCCATTCCCTTTACCAACAGCCCACAACTTGTCAAATATCCTCCTGGAACGAGATGGAAGTAATTGTATACCACTTCTGTGGTTTTTGCTGCTTTTCTTTGTCAGTTTTGCATTTTTGGGTACTTCTTCGTCATTTATCTTCACGTGACTCAGCTGTTTCCCGAGAGATTTACAACCATCTGCTGCTGCCTTCTCCCATTCTTCATCTGTGTTTGTTGTGTTTGAAGCATTGAGAGCGTCTTTGTTTAGGGCAGCAACTCTATGCTGCTCAAAAAAGAGAACTTGAACTATAACGCGTAGTGGGAGCAGTTCATTTTGTGCCGCATGCATGCATGCATCTGTTGTCAATCTTTTGACGTCAATCAGACCACAGACCTTCTTTCTTTCACTCTTTGTCAAGTTGGGATGCTCCTGAATCCACAATAACCCATCAGTAAATAATCAAATGGCTCCAGTACATGAAGCGTGTGCTCAAGATACCGGCACAATCATAGGAAGTAAATTGCACAAAGACAAAATAATAATAATAAATGAACTGCCCAGAAGGGGATAATGGAAAGACCACTAGTGCTGCATGAATGACAACATGCTACACCAAAATGTTCTTCACGTATCCCAACTCTCACTTGCCCCCATCAATCTTCAAGCTAGTTCACTAACACAAACCATAAATTTTAAGAGGTGACAATCACGTTATTTCCAATTTGTTTCTAATTGAGATTCTAAAAGTATTGCATCATAATTTTAACATTGGCGTTAGAGCATCAGCAAGACCGTTCAATGAGGTAAAGAAGGTTCTCGGAGTAAGTTTTTGTTGTGTGCTCACAAGTACATGATTACTTATTTCTTTCCCTCTATACATATTTGAAATGCTCAAACTTGGTGACAGCATCAAAGCAAATCAAAATGAGATATGTTAAAGACAGCAAAAGTATACCTGCAAGAAGATGTTAATAGCTTTGTAAAATCCATCATGAATTGGTCTTGCAGAATCAGGAATGGACTTTGACAAGTCCATAAAGCTGGAAAGGCTGAGATTAGGATCATGAGCAATTTCAACAAGATATCCATCAATCAATCTACCAACATCTAATAAGGATCCAAGCTCAGGCCCTAAAACAAAATCTTCAGTCTCCTCACTGTTCTCAATGGTCAAACAGTGAACATACTTTTCATGCATCACATTACGATTCACAAAGCACTGAACCAATTCCACATCATATAATGTAGTTTGAGGCGACTGTGCTGGGATTAATAAATCTTTGACAGAGGCTTCATGCAATTTAACACTGATCCTGTCAACCAAATTCTCTCGAAGTGTATCATCTACTCCAACCAAAATGGCAAATCTTAACAACTTCAGTAAGAAACCACATGTACAACCAAAATGCTTGTCTGAAGGCAATAAACAAACTAGTGTTTCAACAATATATGTATACCTCCAGCAACGAGTATCAGCTACCAAACCATCATATAAATCAGGCAACCACCGAACTGCATAAATTTCTAATGCCTCCCCAATCACCGTACTATCCATTCTTCCCTTTGATTTGACAGCAATAATCACTCGCTTGTAGACATCAATCTCCAGTTCCGATACATCTTCAACCCACCAGTCCTTTGGAACAGATTGAATTCTCTGACTTAACTTCATTCCATCCTCTGCTTTTCTATCAGACACTGACAGCTTCCGGTTATAAGTGTAAGACCAAGTAATGTTTGCAGGATCAACAGAAGTTTTAGACGCAATGGAATCTATACACCTTCCAACAATCTTAAGATCTTCAGACCATGGCAGAAGAGATTTCGCAGTTTGAAGAACAATAATGGAATCCTTCCAGCTTCTGAAGATGCTAGAGTTCAGAAATACCTCAATCTTGAAAATGAGGTTCCCTCGGTCAATATCTTCAGTCATCTCAAGGTACTCAGCAGCACAACGAACTGCCACAACATTATAAGCATTAAGAGTAACTGTCATTCCATAGCAGAATTTTGCACAAATTTCAAACGCCTTTGGCCCACCAGGAAAATCACCCACAGTTATTTCATCACAATTCTCCTCATTGGCTTTCGATACCAACTTCTGCAAGCAGTTACTCTTTGACAAGAGAGGGAACTGCAAAGGTATATAAAACAGAGTATTAAGATCGAGGAAATGGAGGAAAGTGTAAAGAGAAATAATTCTAACACAGTAGTTTTTGCAGAACAAGCATTTTCCAATGTATTCCACTATGCGGTAGCTAAAGATTGCACTTGGGAATGCAAGATAAGAAGTCCTAACTGAATCTGTCTTGGGTTGTTATTCTACAATCCATTGTGTCCCCGCTACATTGAACAAAAGCTAACATTAAGAGAAAAACAGACAAAACAAAACTTACATCTTTCATGCACTTATAACAAATAATCTTTCTAGTGATCAGATTGACATTTCATAACTATTCAACAACCACATAGTTCATAGCATTTAAGTAGTAGTAATCACTATAAGAAACAAATCCGATTAATATACCAGGATATCTCCGTTTGGTGTTTGAACCACAGAACTTTTAGGAAGACAGAGAAAATGACCTACCCAAACTACAAAGGGAAACTAAAAATTTGCATGACCTGCTTTGTTCTACTAAAATATTTAGAATGCATCCCTGTTCATCAACAGCTTTTGGAATCACTCATATACATCAAGTATGATTTGTAATTTATACTGGCCAAGTACACAAATAATTATTTTGCTTCATTCCAGCTTCAAGGAATACTATTACATGAGAATATAAAATCAAAAAGACATTAAAGAAACGCTTGAAGTAATTTTGGCAATCACAGAGTAACAGATTTGAGGCTTAAGCATAATTATTGCCTTTAGTAACCACATATGCAAGGCAACTGTTTACTGTATTAAACATATTAGCTATACCTCCATGATTCAGTCCTAACATTAGGTCCAAAACTTCCCGATAATATTACTGTGATAGCATTTCATTCAGATATAGCAAAATTCAAAATCTGAAATCAGTATTTTTTCCTTTTTTTCAAAATGCAGCAATCCAACCAGGCATGTTATAACATAACATAACATAATGTAATATAATATAACATAACAAAACATAACATAACATAATGGAATATATACATGTATATACATATATAGCGCAAACAATTTTAGAAGCATACCTTGTGGAGGTAAAACTTGACTTCCCCAACGTTTATTGTAACATCTGTCAGCAGCTCAGAAGACACGTACCTGCATAAACACATTTACCATGCTAAGCTCCAAGAAGTGACAACCTCAAGTTGAGTGCGTGAAGAGGTCATAATAAATGCATTGAAACAAAATACAAAGCACATAAAAGAAAATAATGTGGAAATAGTAATCAAACTTCTATCAAAAACCTCAGTAAGCCTTACAAATATTCTGTTGGCTCATTAGCATGGAGCTTCTAAAAACCACTTGAAAATTTTTTTGAGGCACTGTCACGTCAGGACAAACAACAATAATATTGTTAACTACAATGAACTCGTACATATAACTAACTGCGTAGCGGTCATCAGATCTCTAGTTATGAACAGTGCAGATATGGCCCACAGGGATTAATCGTCTCAAGCTGACTTGTGTTACAAGTAAGCTAAGAATGAGCCATGGTTGGTCCACAACCCACAATATAGTAACTGGCTGCTGTATTATGTCAACAACACAAGCAAGCCTCCAAATATACACAAACTACTGTGTTATAAGGATTTGAGAGTCAATATCAGCTTACAGCATCTTCATCCCACCAGGTTTAACTCAAATATTACAATTCACTGTGTTTGCATCCCTAAATAACGAAAAAAAGTCCTCAAGAGTAAACAACAATGACATTAAACATACCAGTTATTTAAAGGATGAGAAATAAATTTCGGGGAATAAATTACTTCAGGTTATAAATCAAGCAACTTAGCCAGAAAGAGAACATATACTAGGACCAACAAGGACCGTTAATCTTCATTTAAAGATTCAAATGAGTAAAGTTACTAGAATCCATGGCTGTCCATGATGATGAACAAGCTCCCTCATGCCCTACAAAACTTTACTACACTGGGACCACCAAGTTATTGGAAAAAGAAAATGAATAGCAGGACCATCTTCCCGGTACCTGCTTTCTCTTTCTTGGACCACTTCCTACTTAAAGTAGTAATAATAGCGGCAAGAAGCCAAGAAGGCAAAAGAAGAAGAAGAAGAAGAAGGCATCCATGACGTTAACTCAATGCCAAATGAAACAGAACAGTTGGTGAACTTTTCGATTTGTCATAGTAGGCCTAAAAACACTGCTGGAAAAGCAAGGCAAAACAGAATGCAAACATTCTTACACGTTACGTCGTGTTATCGAGGGGTCAAACTGGCGAGGTCTAACAATCACGTCCACGATATAAGCAACATAAAAGAGAGAACAGAAATTCAATGAAAAAGTTTCAAAATCTAGCATATCTAAACCTAAGATGTGATATAGAAAAAGTAAAGCATGAACAAACTAAAGAAAGAATATACCAAGAATAAATAAAGGATCAGACACAAAAGTAGAGCAAGCAATCACTACACGTTATTATGCATTTGAAAAAGAAACACCATATGGACGAGCTAAAAGAAGGCAGGGAGTTTTGAGATTCCTCATTTTAGAAAAATAAAAAAAAATCTGAGAATGCAAAACCCCTCACCTGATGGATTTCCCGTCAGCTTGAAAAGTGTCAGGCTTGGAACCCAACTTCATAAACTTCATTTTAGCTCACAAGATCAAACCCCAGAAAGACCCAGAGTACTTCAACCGTTGTTCACTCAAGTACACCACGAGAGCAGCCCATGTCAGACCAAAGCTTCAAACTTTTTCTGGGCAAGACGGCGGACGTAGAGACTTTTCTCCTCCTATGAAGCCAGTAACCCAACACTCGGGGGGTTATCAGAGGGTAATACTAATACCTCTGTGGGCTAAGCTAGGATGCTCCTAGGCTACAAGGAGATCATCATTAAACTTGTACCACGTCGATAACACGAGGACAACATCTGCATTTCTTACACAAAATTTCTGGGATTTCGTGCTGTTCCCATCGGGTTCAGGCCCTGATAATAACATCACTTGACTGCACTCTGTTTATACATATCTAGAAAAGAAAAAAGAAGCCAGAGACCCAAAATGACGCAGTTATTAGTATGACAATTGCGGAGATAAAATATGGAGTAGGCTAAGCAAGCAGGTGGAGAGGGAGAGGGAGTTGCACTTAATAAGCGTGTTGGATGTGAGAAACACAATACACAGAAACTAAAAATTAAAGATTGGTTTGGGGAGGAAATTAAAAGAAAAAAAAAAGAGTAAATAACAGTAACAAAGTAGGATTAGAAAGAGGTAATTAGTAACACTAGAAAAAGCAGAAGCTAAACGCCAAGAGGAAGAGGAAGAGGAAGAGGAGCATAATAATGATGGGAATAAATATTGGCCGCCTTTTGCTTTAATCACCCAATTAAAATCATCTTTCTCTTTTCCGTCCGCAGGCGCAAATCTCTATAAGACTGATACACCCTTCCTTCCTACCCACCTACCAACCTAATACTCCTACTCTCACGTACGTATGTCTATCTCCGCACGCGATCAATGGCCATTCACATTGCAGCTGTCTGCCTCTGTCTCCTCTCCTCTGGATACTTCAGAGTACCCTTTCTTTTTCATTTTCCACCAAAATACTCCGAGGAAACCATCAGAAAACAACACTTTACTTTTTCTTTTTTTTTGTGTTCTACGACCACTCTGAGAAAACAAACTAAAACCGAGAAAGATTAAGACGGATGACTTAACGACGATGGGATTGATTCACCTAAAAATGAGTTGATGATATTCTTTTCTTACTTGTTATAAAAAAAAATTGAATTAGAAAGCCAAAGCCGAACAAGAACCAGCTTCTTTTACCTTTTTTGAAAAGTAAAATCACTTTTCTATAATATAATTGACGTATATAATATAATATAATATAATATATATTATTATTTATACCTTGTCGTAAATTTTGTTAATTTTCTTATTATTTTTTAAATTGTTTTCAAGATTAGCTCATCCCAAATATTGTAACAAAATGCACGTGTCAAGATTTTAACCAAAGTTTTAAAAGCCGAACCATTAAAAAAATTTGAATCGATAAATGATCCGAATTAATTTTACTTAATAATGTTTATATATAAAAACGACCGGTTTTAAAGCCTTGGCTTCCGTTAATGAATTTCCCGCAGCCGCCGATGTATGCAACTTTTCAGCCCAACAAGATCCGGCTAGTCAATTACGAGTTGCTAATCATTTATTATTCATTTTGTTTTCTTCAAACTTTTATAGTCCAAATGTAGAGATCGAAGATAGGTACTCAACAGAGGGATCTTCAACAACAAATGTAAGCCGTCTTTATCGAACCAGCTTTGCTTCAGTTCAGAGTCTTGTTTTTGTCGTCATTAACCATTCTTTCTTTTAAACATTACATTGCGTCTATAAGTACATTTTAAATTTCATCATTTACAATACAATACAAAATAATTCCTAACATTTAAATACTAACATTTTTAAAAATCTAAAATAGACCTTAAAATGATGAAATTTTTGACGGAATTAATTCCTTATTATTTAAATGTCATATTAATATTAACATAATATTATTTTATTTTAAAATGAAAAATAAACTCTACTGCCATCAACAAGTAGGATTCATTGTTATAAATATATAACAGTAGCTCTTACTATCACCTGACAGTAAGACTCACTTTTTAATTAATTTTAAAAAAGTGGCAAATTTATTTTCATTTAAAATAAAAATAATATTATATCAATATTAATATGACATTTAACTGACAAATAGTTAATTCTATTAAAATTTGTATCCATTGAAAGTATTAAGCTTTTTAAAAACTAATTATATGACAATAAACTTAGTTTTATTTTAAAAATAAAAGAAAATACTATGTCATTAACGTGACATCAAAGTTAATACGCAACGAACTCGGTTTATCATGTTTTTGTTCACTTTTAACTTTGAAAGCTTGTTTCTCAAAAGCATATTATGTAGCCCAACGTACATCTCTGCTAGATAAAGTTATAATCGAAAATTCACTTTGAGAAATTCAAAGCATTTTATTTATGCATAAATTCTGACTCTTAAAATAAATGGAAACATTTATTTATTATTAATTCATTACATAATAATAGAAATTGATGTATTTTTATTTCAATAAAATATTTTATTTTTACTTATTCTTGTAAGTTTTACTTCTTATTTATTATATACCGATTTTATAATGGTTCATTACCGGTTGAGCCTCTAAATCTTAAACCTTTTCTTTGACTTGTTCGATGTCCGGTCTAATTTTTAAAACATTTATTTTAACAATGATCATAAAACATGTTGAAAGAACTCTACAAATTGTCTTTATAAGCAAAAGATGTTATTTCTTTCGAAACCTAAGTTTATTTATAATAAAATAAATATATTTTAGTAATTTAATTAAATAAAAATCTAATTACAATTAAATCAATATTCAATACCTTGTATTAATATTTATTCATTAATTATCTTATATTTAATCATAAATTTTATCAAATTTTATAATAAAATTCAACTTGATTAAAATATATTTTCTATATTCAATAAATTCTTTGTATGTAATCTATTACGTTTTTAAATATGTTAGGGATAGATATAAATTATAACTCAAAATTATATTTATAATTTAAAAAATTAAACTCTTTTAATATATCTTTAATTCTTTTATCAAATAATTTATATTCATAAACATTATAACTATTAAAGTAGTTTGACTAATCTCTTTGTATATAATTTTTTTCGTATAATTCAAAATTTTCATTATATAATATTCCGATTAAATACAAAGTATAAAATTAATGTTTTTTTTATTTGAGTTTAATAATGTTAGTTCTTTGCCATTGATAATTAATTATGTTACTGATATTTGTAAATTATTTCACAAAGAGTAATTTCACTTTGACTAATGATATCTCGAATAATCACTAATTAAGAATAAAGAAATATTTTTTCCGATCATTTTAGGACGATAAATTTTATAAAAATTACTTAACTACTTTTATGTATTTTATATTTAATAACTACCGATTGAACTACTCTTAATTATAATAAGTTACAAGCAATATTAAAATATAACAAAATCTTTGCATGAAAAATTTTAAAGATCTCAAGTCAAACAATTAATTATACAATCAAATGATTACTTTAGACTTTCTCTTATATATAACTTAATTAAGCAAATACATACAAAATAAAAACCGTTTTTGAATAATTTTGTCATTATACTATAACCAGTTAATTGGTTGTAGATCATAAACAACATGAAAAAATATTAACATTCTCTGGAGGCCCTTAAAAACACTTTACGTTCATTTTTATTATAATTTTTAGTTTTTTTTTTAGTTTTTAATTTAGCTTTTATTATTTTCAAATAAATTAGTTTAAAATTTTATACAAAAATGTTTATTTATTAGCATATATTTTAATAGTCTTAAAACTAATTTCAATATTTAGAATTAAATATTTGATATTGAAAATTATTTCACAAATAAATATTTTAAATATTATATATTTAATAAATAAATTATATAAATCATAATTACTATTAAGTAATTAATAATATGTTTAACCAATAATAAATAATAAAATCAAATTTCATAGTTTTTATATAATAAAAATAAAAACCAATAAATTCAGTCTTAATCGCTTCTGTTCTGTTATGGTCAGAGGGAGTTGTCTTTATATAATTAATTAATTAGTATAAATGTTACCTGGCAGCAACCCAAAGCTAGGTAGGAGTGAAAGCCAAGGGCAGGCATAGGTAGAAGTTGGAAGGTAGTAGCAATAATAGCAGTAGATTGTAGTTGTTGAATTGATAATATGCCTCTTGATTGCAGTGATGCATTAAAATAAAAATAAAAATTGGACCATTTAATGCCCTTCTCAGACGACATCCTTTACAGCTGAGCTGCAGCCGTAACATCATAATTATCCAATTCAACTACTAATGTACGTTCCCTCAATTTTAGCTATTATTATCTATTTATTTAGATTGTAGGGTAGTCTCAGATTTTTCTCCACAAACCCAACCCACCAGCGTTTCATTGATTAATCAATCTCCTAAGGCTAAGGTGATTATTCATATCTGGGTCTCATTTTTACATGTCTGGTAGATAAGCAACACTTTCCAGTTTCCACATGTCATGTCTCCTAATCCCGTAATTGAATAAAATGTTTATTATTTCCAACTTCGGCTGTAAAATGATGCCCATGCTTGGAGTTGGCATAGTCGCAAATACAATGATCCTCTCCGTCCCCATGAGTGGACTTAGGGCTTAGGCGTGAAGAGCAACGCATCATAAATTAATGATGATGGGGGGGACCCAGAAAAAAAGCCTTATTTATTTACAATGATAGGGGTATTGTTTGGATGGGCTTTAACTAACTAGGCAAAGCCTCATGCAAGGGACCGTTCTTTGATGCGTGCGTCTTTAGAATAAGTCCAGTGTCTTTTGTTTTTCTTTCAAATCCACACATTCTCTCCAGCTTTTATGTTGTTAAAGCTTGACATGATTTAACTGCTTCCCCTCTCATTCTATTTCTGAAAATGAACCATCAAAATGTGTACTGTTTCACAAATTTGATGTGTACTATTTTGAACCCACTTGGTTTAATTTATAAAGTTTTATTACCTAATAATGTTACCTGAAATGTCTCCAGATCTTCACTTTTATTACCCAATAACATTCTTTTTCTTTATATATAACTTCATCCTCTCTTTCCATATATAAACTACTCGCATCTCTCTTTCCCAAATAACAAACACGCATCTTCTCTTCTCTATATAATGCACGTACATCTAGTCTTTTCTTGGTTCTTCTGCTTTTCTTAATTCCCAAAGACAGTTCATACTCCACCATTTGGAGTACACCAAAACTGGTAGAGAAGGCATTTACCCTAAGATCAGATTTTATTGTCCTATTGCATTGTTAAGGGGGGATTTTAAAATTAGGGCAACGGTTTTCACGATGCCTTGCGTTTAGATAAGTCATTCCAAATCATTCTTATTATTATTTCACTAATATTTTGAGTCAAAAATTATTACATTCTTACTACTATTTGTTTAAGTTCGGTATTATTCATCTTTGTTTTCAGATTCAATATCTCGTTTACGAATGAAATCAACGTAGGTTTTACCCTTGTTGTTCTTCACATAGGTTTTTCCCTTACTAGTATAGCCTAGAGAATTATACCTAACTTAACTAGATTAGACTCACAAGATGGGAGAAACTTTAAAAGGTGGTCTGATAAAATTCTGCTTTACTTTCAGCAATTCAAAATTGATTATGTTTTGTTTCAAGATATTCCTAGCGATACTACCGACCCTAAGACAACTAAGGATAACCGTAGAGTGCTGCTCAATCATATGATAAACTCATTATTTGATATATATTGCAAATACAAGACTACCAAGGAAATTTGGGATGCCCTATAAGTTAAATATGAGACTAATGATGTTAGTACAAAGAAATATATAGTTGCTAGGTGGTTATATTTTTACTATTGTTGATGATAAACCTGTTATAGACCAATTAGATGAGTATAAAAACCTAGTTGCTAAAATCTTTACTGAGGGTATGAATATATGTGAATTGTTTGAAGCTAATACTCTTATTGAAAAATTACATGCCTTATGGAATGAGTATAAAAACCAGTTGAGACATAAGAAGGTAGAGAAATTGATAGGGCACATAAAAGATTAAGGATGCCAACCATACATAGGATAAGGTCAAATCACTCACCCTTGTCCCTACTGTTAAGGCTAACGTTATTGAACATAAAGATCTAGGTAACTTCAATAAGAATGGTGGACACAACATGTATTTTAACAACAACAAGCATGGTCAGTTTAAGCGCAAAAGGATTGATGGTGACTATTGGTGGTGCTACAAGCCAGGCCATCATGCTGCTCTTTGCTAAGCTAGAATCAACCATGAGAAGAAGGACTAAGGATAGAAACAATGACAATTCGGGAAAGAAAACTAGAAGGGGTACCAACGTGATAACAAGAAGAGTTTTGGTAAGCCTCAATCTAATATAATCAAAGTTGTTGGTGGTGATGATGAGGAGGTCATTACTATTGTGATGTTCGACATCAACCTTGCTAGGAACTTAGTCAAGTAGATCGTTGACACAAGAGCCACATGCCACATTTACACCAACAAGGACCTGATCAAGGACTTAAATGATGCTTTCAATGCTGAGTTCGTGTGTATGGGCAATTCCAATAAAGTTCCATTCTAAGGAGTCAGGAAGGTCAATTTTAAAACCACTTCTAGAAAAGTTTTGGCTTTAGAAAATGTTTTATTTCTTCCTGATGTTCGTAGAAACTTGATTTCTGGTGCATTACTTAACCAAGCTGGTGTTAAACTTACCTTTGATTCTGATAAGCTAGCTCTGACTAAGAATGAGAACTTTGTTGATAAAAAGTTTTATAATGGGGGTTTATTTGTACTTGATGTTGAAATGAATGCATCTACTTCTTCTGCTTATATTGTTGAGTCTTTATACCTCTCACACTCTAGACTTGGGCATGAGAATGTGAGGTTAATCAAGAGGATGCAAAGCTTAAACTTATTACCTAACTAGATCACTAATGAAATGGAAAAATTTCAAATTTGTGTTGATGCTAAACACTTTAAGAAACCTTTTAAATCAATGACCGAGAGAGAGTTATAATTGTTGGACTTGGTGCACATAGACTTGGGTGATTTTAATAATTGTATGAGCAAAGGTGGCACGAGATATTATATTACCTTTGTGGATGATTGTTCTAGATTTACTAAGATTTACCTATTGAAAAATAAAAGTGATGCAGAGGAAATGTTCATAAAATACAAAGTTGAGGTTGAAAACCAATTAGAAAGGAGAATTAAGAGATTAAGGTCTTATCGAGGTGGTAAGTATAATTCTGATTTTCTTGCTGATTATTATGAAAATGATGGGATTTTTTATGAGCCTTCAGTCCCTTATACCCTGGACAA
>JANSVB020000171.1:228783-242883 GCA_025504935.2 Erythroxylum haughtii | reverse complement strand
TATGTTATACCTTGAAAAAGGTTATGACATTTCGTATAAATGAAATGAGGGAAAAGCATAAGAAGCATGAAAGTATGGTGAATTGAATTGAGCATAAATATTTGCTTGTATTTGGGCAAGAGAGAAATCATTTCGTTCATTATGTGCACGTTGACCTCGGCTGACCGCTTATGGCATATGAGACGCTAAGAATGGACTCATTTTGTTTATGGTGTAAACTTCGGTTTTGCTATTTCGACCCATGGAACTCTCAGGTCATTTGGTTGTGCATTTCATTTGATTTGTTGAGCATGATTGAGTGTTATGTTTTGATGGAATGTTTATACATGATACGTTTATGTGATAGCATCCTTAAATTTGAAGTCTTGAGTTAGAATTGTTGATGATCAATTGCTAGATTCAAAGTTAATATATATAGATATGTATATATATTTATATGTTTGATTGTGTGTCTTGTTGCCAATGATTATAAATATATTAGCCACTGAGCTTTATAGCTTAACCCACTATTTTTTTCTTAGGTGTAGAACGAGAACGTTAGTGATCCTTACAAGGCATTTGGAAACTATGAGATAGCTACATTTAGTAATTAAGTTAGTTCAATTGCTTTTGAGTAGCTTTATAAGCATATCAAACACAAGCATCCATATGTATTGTGTATTAAGTTATTGATGTATTTGTTGATATGTAACTAAAACTACGTTCAAACTTCATTTTGTTTAGTAATGAGAATTGAAGAAGTTCCTTTGTGTATGTTTATGTTTATCTTGTGGTTGAGTTGTGATGGTTATGGAAATGGTATGTGTATGTGTATGTGTGCAGAATTTTGTGTTAAATGTTAGGTTTTTGGGTTGCAAGACGAAGGTTTCGTCGTAACTAGCCTTTCTTGAAGGGTAATTTTACCTGATTTTTTGCAACTTCATCATGGCGTATTTGTCCTGAGAGGTCCTTGGGTTAATTTGGGGACTTTGCTGAGGTGAAGCCAGACTTTCGCTGCGGCATATTTGTCTCGAAGGGTGTGTTCGCTCGACCTTGAGACTTTGTCACAGCGAAGCCAAATGTTGGCCATGGTGAACTTCTCCTGAAAGGTCTATGGAAATATTTTCATATCTTCACCATGGCGTCCACCAATTGCTGCCACTAAATTTCTTACAAATTGGATGCTTTCAACTTTCCTATCACATGATCCTCACCCGACTATCCCGAGTGGTCGCCTCGGGATTAATAACGGGACCCAGAGCCCAACAATAACCAACTTTGGTTCTGACTTTATTGCTTCCTTTGTGGCGAAAAAATCTAACGAGGTAGATGACAACTTTGTAGTCACTTATATTATTAAGGAAGATTCCAAAACTTATGAAGAAGCAGTGAGATTTGTGGATGTTGCATTTTGGAAGGAAGCGATTAATAGTGAGTTAGAGTGAAACATATCTATCAAAACTTGAGTTTCAATTGATGTACCTTGAGGTTGTAAACCTTTAGAGTGTAATTAGATCTTTTTAAAAAAATTGAGACTTGAAGGAACCATTAAGGGCGTTAAAGCTAGACTTGTGATTAAAGGTTTTAAATAAAAGGAAGGATTGGATTTCTTTGATACTTACTCTCTTTTTACGAAATTTGCATTTACAAAGATGTTGTTTGCTATTTCCTCGATGTTTAAGCTTCATGTGCACCAAATGGATATTAAAATAGCTTTCTTGAATTTTTATGGTCTAGCCTGAGGGATTCAGAGTGCTTGGTCATGAGAAAAAAAAAGTGCATAAGTTAATCAAGTCTTTGTATGGACTCAAACAAGTTCCCAAATAGTGGCATGAGAAATTTAAAAGTGAGACTTTTAAACATGGTTTCATCTCTTGTGATTCTGATTCTTGCATTTATCTGAAATTTGATGCCAATGGCTGTGTGATCATTACTATTTATGTGGATGATATGCTTATTTTTTATACTAGCTTATCTGTTATTGATACTATCAATAGTCTAATAAAATCTTCCTTTGATATGAAAGATCTTGGACTTGTGGACTTCATTTTAGGAGTAAAATTTGATTGGACTGACTTTAGTTTTAGGTTGAATCAAACTCATTATATTGAGAAAATTTTGAAGAAGTTTGGTTACTATGATGTTGAGCTAGTCAAGACTACTTATGATGCTAGTGTTGCTTTAAAGAAAAATTTTGGTAACAATGTAAACCAAGCTAAGTATGCTAAAATTTTTAGTAGTGTAATATTCTTGATGAACTATTACCATCCTAATATTGCATACTGTATGAATAGACTTAGTAATTATACTTATAATCCTAGTCAAGAGTATTGAAATACTATGCATTATGGATTGTCTTTTGGTGGTCATCCTCTTGTATTAGAGGGCTATTTTGATGCTAACTAGGTTACGAATAGTGATGATATACACTCTACCAGTGGTTATATTTTTACCTTAGCAGGAGCCACTATGTCTTAAAAATTATCCAAGCATACATGTATTGCGAGATCAATAATGGAGGCTGAGTTTATGGCTTTGGAATTGGCAGGATGGGAAGCTGAGTGACTAAGATTTCTCTTAGTAGATATCTCACTACGGGTTAAAACTAATTCCTTATGTGTTCCTTCATTGTGATTCGCAGGCTGCCATTTATATTGTCAAGAACAAGGCATATAATGGCAAAAGTAGACATATCATATTGAGACAAAATTTTTTGTGCTTTAATTAGACTTTGTATAATTTCTCTAGACTATGAGACATAAAATTTTCTGTACGTTAATTAGACATTGTATAATTTCTTTAAACTATGTCAAGTCAAAGAGAAACTTGGCAGATCCGTTTACAAAAGCTTTGAGTAGAAAACAAGATTTATAGCATGCTAAAGGGATAGGGTTGAGCCCAATTGTGTAGTAATTTCGTAATGGACACCCGACTTGGGAAACCAAGTTTAATAGGTCAAACGAAGTTATGTGGTGACTACCTACTTGTACATTGTTTTGGAATAATACTGAGATATTCAGTTATTGAATAGCATCCTTTAGCATGACTTTACTGTGTTTGTTGAGGTTGGATTGTTTAATCCTTAATGAGTTCCATAGCCTAAGTTTGGCTAGTGTGAGTAGTACACACTTGATGGACTCACCTAAGTGATTGTGGGAGGCTAGCCATCCTAATATGAGATTATTTGGGCTATCTCTCTAGAGTAATCATGAGATCAGGGCATTTTGAAGTTGTTTATGTCTCTAGCAGGTTTTGTCTCCAAAATTTCTTAGATGCCAGGTTCAAGATTTAGATCATCTAGTTGTCCACCTATTTTTTCTCCTAAATTGTTACAATTTATTTATCAAGTTTTGGACCAAGTGGGAGATTGTTGGTATTGATTGTTCCAAAAACTTGTCAGTTATACCCCACTTTTATTACACAATAACGCATATCAATGTAAGCTAATATTCTTGAACAACCATTATGGATATTTTTAGTCTTTATTATATCTAAACATCCAAAACGTTTGCCATTTTTATTATTATTCTTTAATACACCCAAACGATCATTTGTTTTCTCCTATATAAATAGCTTGTCCATCTTGTTTACGACTCACACTTTGTTCTTTTTGCTCTCTCCCACAATCACAATTCTACTCTCTTTTTTTTTAATATAAGGCACACATCTTCCACATAAAAACACATTTTATACACATATTTTCTTGTCTTTTCTATTATGCTTTTGTATGCTTTTATTAATTTTCGAATACAGTTCCTACTCCGCCATTTGGAGTGTGCCAAAGCTGGTAGAGAAGGTGTTAATCCTGGTGTCAGAACCCGTTGTCTTGTTGTACCGTAGAGGGAGAATTTCGGACTTAGGGTAGTGATTTTCACGATGCCTTGCATTTTAAATAAGTCATTCCAATTTAATTATTATTGTTATTTTCACTAATATGGATTATATGAGCCCTGCTGCCACAGATCAAACATTAACACTACCCTGGAACTGTAACCACTCTGATCATCGTTATGCTTATCCTAAAGCATCACACCACCATACTTGCTTGAAGACATGACAAAAGGCATAACTTGCGTGATGAGATCATTTGGGGACACGTAACCACTGCTTGAAGCTACAGGAC
This sequence comes from Erythroxylum haughtii, assembly GCA_025504935.2. Taxonomy (NCBI): domain Eukaryota; kingdom Viridiplantae; phylum Streptophyta; class Magnoliopsida; order Malpighiales; family Erythroxylaceae; genus Erythroxylum; species Erythroxylum haughtii. The sequence goes on along the minus strand of JANSVB020000171.1, from coordinate 238,781 downwards.
AAGCTGGGAATCCTACGAACTTTGAAGAGGAAGAGTTGATGACCATTTGTTCCATAAGTTCTTGAAATTGTCAGGATTGCTGGAGCTATACTTGCATGGAGATTTTTTTTAGAACTGTACCCAACCAGAGTCAAATAATCCTATCGATAGTCCACCATTGAGATAAAAGTCTACACATGGAAAATTGGGAATGGAAATAGAAGTGGAAATGAACATTTGTAGTGCTGCTGTTAAGTACACTTTTCTTTTTCCATTGCTCAGCTTCGAAAACCAACGGGCAAGAGAAGCATATTGACGTTTCTCTCGAAGTAAAGTCTATGCCATCTAAAATGACGTCTCCTAGTTGGTTGGGAACTCGACGAACTGACGAGAAAGTTGTTCCAGAGATTGATAACAACATATTGTAAGATTTTCGGTCAAACGTATACCTACCTGTATATGGTCCATTTAATCATGATTCGGAACTCCCGCATATGTTTTGTCGCCCACTTCCTCAACCTTTTGCCTCTGTGATGGACAGTAGGATATGGAAGTGTTGTTTAAAAAACATTAGTTTTGGTTTGGTCCCTATCTTCACCTACGCATCTGTGACATGCATCTAATTATAGGCATCATTATTTTGTAACTGAAGGGAATAGAGACCATCAGATAATGTACCACCACCAATAACTTTCGATTCATTATACAAACTGAAACCAGAATTTGAAAAGTTAAAGGAAAAACCAAATAGTACAAGTCTTGATACAGAAATCAAATTTCTAGAGAAATTTGGAACATAAAAGGTCATTTCCAAACACAAAACAAAACCACTGTTGCTCAAAACCAAACTGTAAGTGCCGATGGCTTCCCCATGTGAACTCATCTTGCTTCCTGAACAGATGACTTGTTCACTTCCCACCGGCTTCCTTAGGTTTTGTATACCCTGTAAAGTATTTGAAACATGGATTGTAGAACTAAAATCAATCCACCATGTGTTATGATTAACATTAACCATATTAGACTCATAACAAACAAATGAAATTTGAGTACCGTTCTTGTCGTGCCAGTCCTTAAATTTGGTGCAGTCTTTCTTCATGTGTCCCCTCTTCTTGCAGAAGAAACACTTTGACGGTTTCTTTATATCGACTTGAGGAGCAACTTTGCCCTTTTCCTTACTCTTGGCATCGTCCTGCCTCTTTTTTCCAGAAATGGTTAAATTGACCCTTTCACTATCTTCCATCAACAACCTCTCCTCCTCTTACACACACTTGGTCAACAATTCGTTGATCAACCACTTATCCTGATATGTGTTATAGGAGATCTTGAAAGGACCGTATTGTTGAGGTAGAGTGCACAGAATGTAATGCACTAAGAAAGATTCCGATATTGTACATTCCAACGCTTTCAACTAAGCCGCTATATCCCTCATACGCATGATATGATCACATATGCCCTTTATTTCGATGAGCCTTAAGGATGACAATTGCATAATTAAAGTGCTGGCAAGGGCCTTATCGGATGTAGCGAATTGCTCATCAATGGCCTTTAATAGATCTTTCACGTTACTATGCTAGTCAACAGAACTACGAATGTCAGCAGATATTTTGGTCTTTATGAACGTCACGGAGAGACGATTAGATCTCTCCCACCTTTCATAAAGAGCAATAGCTTCTGGAGTGCTGGTCTCAGTCATACTCGGTGGTTCAATCTTCCTAATAGCATAGTATATATCCATCCAGCTTAAATGAAGCAGAATTCTCTCCTTCCAAATCTTATAGTTGTCACCTCTCAATTCGGGAATATCACACTGAATATTAAATGTTTGAGTAACTGCAAATTAAGAAATAAAAATATATGCTCGTTATATAAATTTTGAGACCAATAATAATTCATGATTTACCAATGTAAATCATGCATTTAATAGATGACTCTAATGACATAAGACTTGCCTGTGAGCTAAAGAATTACTCAATTAGATTCATCCAAAACGTTGTGATAAAACTATAGAATTATGTTCTTTTTCTTAATTCCTGTGGATAAATTAAGAAATATAATTCGATATTTTATCCTAATTAATCATACAAATATAATAAAATTCCTGTGGGTAGATTTTTTTATATCACGTACGATTAATTACAATTTATGTATTAATGTGATCATAAAACTAAATATATAATTATAATTAATTTGAGATGTTGTGGCTACTCCTAATTAATTAAAATCATATGATCACTAACATTATTTTAAGCTTCAAATTGAAGCCTAAATATTTGCATCAAGTCATAAATAACCCAAATAAATTAAATAATAATGCACAAAATATTTAATCTAATTTTTGCATGTATAATAATCATGAATTTATACATACAAAATTTTTAATTAATCACATGTCATTTGTGCAAAATTAAACAATTATCATATGCATGTCATAAACTTAAATGCTAATAATAAGACATACATAATTAAAAATTAATATTTTCATAAAATATTAATACCAAAAATGATTTTATAATTAAAATCATAACATCATAGGTTAGGTATGAATTAACACAATTTATTACTAATATTAAAACAAAATTAATATTAATAATTTTTTAATTTAAAAAAAGGAAACGAAAATTGTGTCGTCGTCAACCTCCAGCTGGGTTGGGTGTGACCCGACTGGAACCAGTCAGAGCCTCAACTGGTTTGGCGCACAGAAGACGTCAAAGGATGCGGGAAGACCGGCGATAGGACAAGCAGAGCTAGGCAACGCGCATGAGACGTATCAAACCCGACCATGCAACGCTCTATAAATGGCAACGTCGAAGCCTCCCATAGGGCCATCATCGTCCCTTCCTCCTACACAGTTTTTGTCACCGTCGAGTGCTCCAGAAGCACAAAACACAACTCTAGCGTCTCCAGCCAACACAAATACGTCGAAAAAATCAACAAACTCAAAACAAAATTGTCGACAGAAACGCAACCCATAACAGAGGAGAACAGAGAAAATTATTTCAATGGTTTCTAAGGCAAGACAAAGGTGGACTGAAGCTCTGATACTAAATGAAAGAAAATGAAACCTAGTAGTAGCATGCATTTCATACAAACATTTACGTGCAAAATACATGCGTATAAAGACCATATATATATGTGAAGCAGAAGCGAAAATTTAACCGAAACCATAAAATACCTCCAGCCATTGCCTCTCCACCGAAGATCTGAATGTATCTATGAAGTTTGGAGCTTCTATCCTCTTCCTTAGCACAACGATGGTGTCATAGATGCTCGGGTGAAGATAGGGACCAAACCAGCTTAATTTAAACCCACTAAACCTACTCAGTCTCTGGCCATCACAAAGACAAAGGGTTGGGTAGATGGGCGACACCGTTAGTGGGCAGGGTTAAAGCATTTAAATGGACCACACATAATAATGAGGATGGTTAGGTAAATTGTAAAAATCTTATAGGAACATCAAACCAACTCCTTTAGCTAATTAGAACATGTTTCACCTAAAAGACCCATTCAGTAGACAAGCTACTTCCCACCCCAGGTAACCATCCACATCCCGCACAATTTAGATTTAATAATAAGGCGTCAAGATGTATTTACAATATGGAATTTGATGAAAGGAGAGATAAGGGGTTCTGTTTCTAGTTGCGACCAAAAATACTTTCCCGACTACAAATGTAAGAAGAAGCAACTTCAGAAGGGGAAGAGAACGCTTCATATACAAACAATAGAATAAAGGAAGAGTGGGTAGGTTAAGAATATACAGAACCTACTTCCCTTATTTATCCTTGCAACCCATGGTAAGGATGGAAGGAGAGCTGGACTTCAAGCAAATGAGAATCTCAGGGATGTAACAAAAGAAATTGACCCATATTTTGATAGATAATGGAAGCACTAATAATTTTATGGATGTTTCAGTGATCCAGAAGAGCAAATTATAAGGGAATTAAAACTAACTTATAATGAATACTGCATGAAGTTTACATAGTCTATGTAAAGGTTACAATTTACCACATAACACTTTGGTAATAGCTGTTGGAGGTCGTGATGTCGTATGAGATTGCAATAGTTAAAAGGATGGAGTGATGTTTTATGCAATTTTAGAAGGAGAAATATAACCTTTAGTTGGGAGGGGAAACTAGTTACCTTAATGGAAATTCAAGCAAAGGATCTAAGCTGGTTTTGGGGAGAGAATTTCATAAGGTTCTTAAGAATTTGAACGAGGACAGTTCTACATGATGTAATTAATCTATCCCATACAATGTCAATTACAATTCAATATTAAAGAAAATCAATAGAGTGCTTTCAATGAGATTATTGAATTCTTAGCTAACTATGCTACTGTATTTAAAGAGCGAACCCAATTACCCTCAAATTGAAGCCACAATCATTAGATTCGCTTGAGGGAAGACATAAAAACCATTAACATCGACCATATTGCTACTTCAGAGTACATAAGGATATTATAAAGCAATCTGCCCTAGAGTTGATGAAGTGTTTGGTAAGACAAAACATTGGTTTGTTTACTGACTATTGTTCTTAGTTAAGAAGACAGACAATTCGTGGTGTATGTGTGTAGATTACTGAGAACTCAATAAATACTTGATCAAGGAAAATTTCACAATTCCTTTGACTGAGAAAATCTTAGATGAGTTCAAAAGCTTTGGTTGGTTTTCAAAATTGGACTTCATATTAGGTTATCATTAATTAGATTAGGATGCTGTAAGATAAAAGAAGAAATTGGAGGATCAAGCTCACATTTGATTGATACACTATAGTGAATATATATACAAATGGCATTAAATGAGAATCCCTTTATTCTAGCTATTCTGACTACTATTAAGGAGCTAAAATCATGTCTGTGATAGCAATACTAATTTCTGACTAACAAGATAATACTGTGATCCTGAATTATTGTTATGATTTGGTTGACTTTGCTGTGATCATGATAGTGATAAGATTACTCTCTTGGATTTCATCTAACACCCTTCCTCAAGCTAGAGGGATTGTCAAAGGACTTGTAACTTGCGTTTGAGCTCATCAAACCTGATCCGTGACAATGATTTAGTGAATATGTCGATGATTTGATCCTTGGTTGAAATATGCTGGACTGTCACCTTTTCAGAGGCACACTGATCTCTAACAAAGTGAAAGTCACACTCAATATGTTTATTTCTAGCTCAAAATGTTGGGTTGAGAACTAGATATGCTACGCCAAAGTTAGCACGCCGTATAACTGTGGGTGTAGCGACTGAATGTCCTAATTCTTTTAATATTGAATGAAGCCACATCGACTCTGCTGTAGCATTCACGACCGACCTATATTCAGCCTCAGTAGAGGACCTAACCATATTAGGTTGTTTTTTAGAGGACCAGGCAATAAGATTTTTACCAAGATAAGTAGCAAAACAACCTCTAGATCTTCTATCATCTCTCACCAGCCCAATCTGCATCAGTAAATATTTGGAGCTTCATGATAGATGTTGGAACAAATAACAATCCTTGAGTGATGGTCTCCTTGACATAGCTTAAGACTCTCTTACACGCTTGCCAGTGAACATCAGTCGGAGAGGACATGAATTGACTTAATTTATTAACTGAGAAGGCCAGATCTGGTCTATTGAGATAGGCATATTGCAAGACACCAATTGTTCTTCTGAAAATATATGGATCTTGCTGAGGTTCCCCTTTGGTCTTGGAATAATGAACATTTATTGGCATCGGTGTATACACTGGTTTTGCACCATCCATTTTAGCAATTTCTAATAAATCCTGAAGATATTTCTGTTGAGAAAGAAGTAACCCGCTGCCATGCTTCTGGACTTCAATACTAAGAAAAAACTTCAAATCACCAAGACTTGAAGGTCAAACTCATGAGACAGATGCTCAATGAATCGCTTAATCATGATGGAATCCTAACGTGTAAAAAACAAGGATAAATCAGCAGTGGAGACTTGAAAACCAACTGTAGCAAAAAGAGGTGAGATGTTTGTACCAAGCCCTAAAAGCCTGCTTAAGACCATATAGATATTTTCTCAACCTGTACACATAATCAGAATGGTTGGAATCAACAAATGTTTGAGGGTGACGCATATGAACAACCTCATCAAGATTGCCATTAAGAAAGGCATTTAAAATATCCACTTGTTTAAGGTCCCATTGAAGTGAAATGGCCAAAGACAAGAGCAATCTGATAATAGTTGTCTTAACCACTGGAGAGAACGTAGCTGAGTAGTCAATGCCCTCTTATTGCATATACCCTTTAGCAACAAGTCGGGCTTTGAGGCATTCCACACTACCATTTGGATTCTTCTTGACTCTGTATACCCATTTTCTCCCAACAACGTTTGCTTGAGGGGGACATGGCACCAAGTTCCAAGTGTCATATTTTAGTAAGGCAGTGATCTCTGAACTCATAGCCTCTCGCCAATCTGGATGTTTGTTGACCTGTGTGAAACAAGTTAGCTCCATCAGCATTGCAGGTGTGGGAGATCGTGCTAAAACAATGGCTGTATTGAGGACCTTTTTCTTTGGATTGGGCCTTAGTGTCATAGGATATGTCCTAGCAGGTGGGTGGATGGTGTTACGACCTGCGGTTGCTGTGAGAAAAGGGTCGTCTGCTAGTGGAGAAATGGCAATGCTAGTATCCAAGGCAAAGGAAGATTAGTCGGCAGGATTGACATCGATTGGTGATGAAGATAAAGGCAATGATGAAGAGCTTGCCTTTTATGTACCACCCTTGCAACAGGAAGAATTTTTTGGTGAAATTTTTAAAGGACGTGGGAAAGTGTTAATGGTTAGCCAAGGATAATAAGTTGTCTTAGGCTCCAGAGCAGACCCAATAAGGAATTACCCTTATTAGCGGCTTCACGATACAAAACCATGGATTCATCAATCCGCGTGTGTCTGCTAATATAAATTTTATTAGTATTTGGAGATCAAACAGATATAGCCATGATGATTGCTAGAAAAAACAAGAAAGACACATGTTGCAGATTGAAAAGATAATTTATGAGAATTGTAGGGCCTTAAAGGAGGATAAACTGTGCAGCCAAATATTTTTAAATTAGTATAATGAGGTTCCTTGCCAAAAAGCTTTCAAAAAGGAGACTGATTCTAAAGGATTGCCGAAGGAAATCTATTAATGACATGAATTTCAGTAGAGAAACATAAGCCCAGAATCTCAAAGGAACCCTAGCATGGGCTAAAAGAGCGAGTCATGTGTCAACGACATGTCAAATTTTCCATTCTGCAGTCCTATTTTGTTCATGTGCATGGGCACATGCTTACTAAATTGCAGTTCTATCATCACCTTAAACTGAACAAATGTTTGATAAACTTCACTTTTGAATTTCAGAGGATACAACCATGTAAAACAAGAAAAATCATCAATAAGGAGCAAGAAGTACTTGAATCCACTAAAAGAAACCATAGAAGCGGGGCCCCAAACATCTGCATGAACAAGATCGAATTGTTCCTGTGACTGTCTGCGTATTAAAGGCAAGGTGATTCTGCTGAGCTTTCCCAAGCAGCAAGACTCACATTTGTTTATAGGAACATGTTTTATTGAGAAAAGTAATTTAAATTGCTTAACAACTGAACTAACAACATCATAGTGTGCATGTCCAAGCTGCGTATGCCAATCTTTCAGATTGACTTTGCTCGTTGTAAATGCTTGTGGTTGTTGCTACTACAAAGTCTAAATTTTTGCTCTTGAAACCTTATAGACGCCATCTTTAGCAGGCCCTCGTAAAAATATTCTCTTGGTTATCTTATCCTTTACAAGAAAATGAGAGTCAAGTAACTCGAAAAAGCAAGCATTATCCTTAGCCACTTTATTAATAGAAAGTTGTTGGAACCCCACCCTGGAGAGTCACATGTCTGACGTCCTACGTGACATCTGGACGCGTAAACCCACGAGGGAGGAATTCCTCACCACATAAGAAACTCAAATCCAACTTATTTCACTTACTCCCGAACGTGCCTTGATAAATTTGCCCTAATCTTTCTAAAAAACGAACTTATTCTATGTACCTCCGAACAGATCTTGAACAATTCATCCTAAACTCCCTCTATAAAAATGGATCTGCTTAGGGCCCAAAATTAAATCCAAGTCCTAAGCAAAAATGAAATTTCATGTCCCTATAATAATTAGAACCGAAAGTCACTTCAATCGGAGCTCTCTAGATCAAGAAATCACAGAAGTACGGAAGCATGTTTAATATGCCGACATAATTGTCTCACTTTGAATAAATCCGCAAATATCAATTTAATCCCGAAAGCTCTCAACAGAATTTACAAGTTTCATGAAGATCATTTTCTCAAATTCTGCCTAAATCAAAAAGTCAACTCTCTATGATCAAAAAGTCAAACTTTTCTTAATTCTTCAAGTTTTCACACTTTTTTTCTTTATTTCTTGCTTTTCAACTCCATTTCAATCAACTCATTCACTTTTGAGTATTTCTAATTTTCACTAAAAAATTCGGGGTCCAACATAAGGGCTCCCAAAATATAAAGATAAAGTTGAGCACGATGAAAACTAATAACTTAACCACTAATTCTAAAATTAGATTCCAAAGCAATAGTAGATGATGGGATTGCTAATAGGTCTCATGTAATTACTTCCATCATCAAAAAGTTATTTCCATGATTCTTCCACCATAATAATGCATCAAATTACGCACCTTTAATTTCGGACACATAATCTTCTGTCAAATATTTATCTAACTCTATCATGTTGTACAAAGTCCTAACCCTTTTTTCTTTCATGAATTTTATAAGTGAAAGTAACAAATTGCTTTTAAAAGATGAATTTGAACCTGAAACTGAAGTTGGAGCTAAACAACATGAACTACTACAATCCTGATCCTGAATTTTGTTCATTCTTAGTTGAAAATCAATAAAAAAAATCATACCAGAATTGTTAAATGAAATCCACATGCTCTTAAGCCTAATCATCGTACAACATATTATATATAAAATTAACCCCATCTATCTTGTATTTTGGGTCTAACATAGATATAAGTGCAACAATATGTCTAACCAATACCAATAAGAATTCAACTTTTCCATCATTTGCTCTACCATAATAGGAATCAAACATAAATAAAAATTTCTTTATCTCAAACATGGTGCTAAAGCAACAGTGTCAAGTTAGATATTTTATTCCTGAGAACAATTCAGTCATAGTATAAAATAGTTCCAACTTTGCATAAAGTTCTCTATCCAACTACCATCGGTCTTTTGTAGGCATGCAATTGTATTAAGAATCTATTTGTCTTAGTCTGGTAAACACATCAACACGTTGGATTGCTGACTCCAAAATCTTGAAGGTTCAGTTCCATTTATTTGTATAATCCAAAAACAAATTCTTCATAATTAGAATGTAGCATCCCACTTCCGCAAGACACGAACTCGACATTGAGGGTGATATCCGAGTGCCTCACGAAGGCGGTATGCTAGAGCACTCAATTTCAGTCCAAAAACTCGGAATGACATTTTTAAACATTTTTAACCATAATCGTATGCGTGGAATTCAGTAAACGATTTGGGCCTGCTTTAGTTCGAAATCATTTTCGGTCGTAACACAATTTCAGTCACAAAAGGCATTCAACAGTATTTAACACTTTCAGTAATCACATTACAAATACGACGTTAGCCAAAAGGGGCCCACTGAAATAAAAAGCACTATTTTGCGGAAATTGCAGAAATACAAATTTTACACAAGAACCGAATGACACTAATGCAGACGTGAACTGATCCCGACCTCAATCTCCGACTTGCATGCAGCAGGCATACTCCCGTTTGTCTAATGGGGTACCCTTCTAGGTCCTGAAAAATAATTACAATGTTGGGTGAGTTTGTGAACTCAGCGAGAAACCATCATCGATGGTTCACCCAACTCATGCATATACAACCAAGTCACAAAATACCACGCATAGTCATATACAGAATTATCACATGCATTACCATTTTACGAATATAAGGCATTCCGCCTTTCACACAGTCCACATTTAATCATTTGTATA
>JANSVB020000171.1:125785-136802 GCA_025504935.2 Erythroxylum haughtii | reverse complement strand
ATTTGATTATCAATTTCACATTTGATTATTAATTTTACATTTAGGTTTAAATGTTAATTATCAACTTTCAATTTTAACAATCAGTTGTGCATAATACATAATTAATTAATTACATACTAACCCTATTTTATAATTCCACTTTCAATCCAACAATTTCAACAATTCTAATTTTCATATAAGAAATTCATAACAAAATAACAAAACCACACGGTATTCAATCCAACAATTTCAACTTAAACAATTCCATTCCAAAATCAAATTCAAACAAATTTACTTCATATACACACAAATCCACCGTAAACAACTTCTTTCCAAAACAATTCCAAAATAAAACAATCATTAATCCATTCCAAAACTGTGACAGCAACTTCAACCTCCACCCTCCGACAACCAAGCCAACTCCCAAATTCATCAACACAATTACACAAATCCAAATCCAATCTAATCCACAACAAAAAAAGATTTGTAATTTACATTTACGGTTTACCAGCAATTTTTAACAGATCAATAGAAACATAATCAACAAACCCCAAAAAATTTATGAAATCGTCAGGTCTTCGCTCTTCGGGTTGTGGCTTCAGGTTTTTGGGTTGTCCATCTTCACAGACGCGTTGGGGGTTCAGTGACTCGGTGGTGCGGCGACGACGTATTGTGGACCTTGTGGTGTTGCGGTGGTGTGGTGGATCTTTTGGGGACGCCAATTGCAAACCCAGATTGTGACTTCGAGGACGATGAGGTGAGGAGGAGAGTGATACAAGCGCTAGCGAGGGCTGGAGGAGACAGTCGGAGAAGAGAGCAAGCGGCGACGGTGATGAGACGACCCAAACAGCGGCGAGAGAGAGGTGAGAGCGAGAGAGACTGCGAGAGAGTGAGAGAGAGAGGGTGAGACTTGAGAGAGATGTAGCAGCAGTCGGGGGTCGGGGGGTGGGTTAGGTTTTAGGTTAAAAAAATTTCAAATTTGCAAAAAGGTCCTCGAACTTTTTAAATTTTCCAGATTCGGCCGATATTTTTCGGTATTTTGGGTACCGGCCAGTACCCAACGGAAAATCTCAGTACTGATTGGTATTTTTAGCCGGTACCGAAGTTAGGTTCCATCGTACTGTTATCAGGCTGGTATCGGCCGGTATGGTACGGATTTCAAAACCTTGGATTGTACACTAAGATCCAATTGATTCCTTTTTCTTTTGATTAATTTCTCTTAATTAATTACAAGTTAATTTTAGATCATTTTTGGACTAAAATTATATTGTAGTTTGAATTAAACTTAGTCTAATCATCTAGTTTAGTCCAATTCTCTAACCATTGCTATTTAGTGACTACATGTATTTAATTTTTTTGATTACATTATCTAAGTTAAGTACTAGCCAATTTCTGCCTGATTTCTATACCAATTCACTATGTAATTTGGTTCAAACTCAGTTTGATAACCTAGTCTAGTCTAATTATTTGAATATTATACTCAGTGGCTACATTAATTCCTTTTTATTGATTTCTTTCTCCCAATTTGACTAATTTCTATATAGTTTCTAGGCCAGAACACTATGGTGTTTGAGTTGACCTCAACCAACCTATCAATTTGGTCTAATTTATCATTTTTTGTTTATTTCTCTCGATTAATTATTGATTAATTTTTACTAGTTTACAAACCAAAGTACTATTCAATTTCGGTTGAACTTAGTATGATTATCCAGTTTAGTTTAGTTCTCTTGACATGATATTGCATCAGTTCCTTTTCATTTGGTTATTATTTCTTAGTTAATCACTAGTTCTCTCAAACTATTGTATAGTTTGGGTTGAGCTTAGTTCGACCACATGGTCTGGTCTAATTCTCTAAATATTGATATTTACTATATACATTAATTCATTTTCTCTTTTTAACTTTTCACAAATTTCTAAAGTATTTTCTAGAACATAACATTGTGTAATTCATGTTGAACTTAACCTAACTTCCTAATATGATTCAATTAATTGTGTTTCTTTTTGTTTTCGATTAACTATTGGCCAAATTTTAACTAGTTTTGGACTAAATTAATGTGCAGTTTGTGTTGAACTCAATCTGATTATCTAGTATAGCCCATTTCTTTGAACATTGGTATTTAATAACCACATTAATTATATTTGTTTTACTTGCTTTTTTGTTAATTACAAATTAACTTGACCACCTTAGTTAGTTTGATTCTCTAGACAATGGTACTTAATGGTTGCATTAATTCCTTTTCTTTTATTTTCTTTATCTCGATTAATTAACTTTTTAGTTTGTGAGTAGTTTATAGACTAGACCACAATATGGTTTGAATTGAACTAAACTCAACTGCTTAATTTGGTCTAATTGATTTTTTTGGATAGATTTCTCTTAATTAATTTATGTTTGATTTCAAACTATTCTTAGACCAAATTATTTTTTAATTTAAGGTGAACTTAGTTTGACTAGATACTATAGTTCAATTATTTGAATATTATTATTGAGTAATTAAATTTATTCCCTTTCTTTTAGTCTATCTCACTAAGTGATTTCTAAATAGTTTATGCACCTAACGATGATATATTTCGGGTTAAACTCAACTTGATCACCTAGTTTAGTTTAATTTTTAAAACAATGGTATTTATTGCATTAATTCCTTTTCTCTTTGTTTCTTTCTCTCAATTAATTATTGACCAATTTTTGTGTAAGTTCTATTATAAGTCTACTACTAAGACTTATACTAGGTTAAATACTAGTTGATGTCTAACTAGTTTTGAGACCAAATTATTGTTCAATTTTTTGTTAAACTCAATCTAACCATCCAACCTTGTCTAGTTATCTAAATATTGGTATCTAAAGACTACTTTGATTCTTTTTTCTTTTGATTGTTTTTTTTTGTTACTTACTAATATATTTTTTACTAATTTTAAAACATGCCAATATGTTATTTAAGTTGAATTCAATTTAACCACCTAGTTCAATTTGATTGTTTGCATTATGGTAATTTGGGTTGAACTCAACCCGATAGCCCAATATGACCCAATTGGTTATTTCACTTTTGGTTGATTTCTCTCGAGTAATTACTTATTGATTTCTTACTAGTTTTTGAACCACAATTCAATCCAACCAAACAATTTGGTCTAGTTCTCTAAACATTAATATTTAATGTCTAAATTTATTTATTTTCTTTTAGTTACTTTTTCTTTGATAATTACTAGCCAATTTATGACTAGTTCCGAATCAAACCACTATCTAGTTGAAGTTTTATTGAGTTTTTTTAATAGAAAGATTGCGCTCAGCGCATATTATTAATATCCATAGTTAAAATGTCATACAAAAAAAAGGAGGGCATACCCCCTAATCAAAACCAAGCATAGAATTAGCTGTCCTAACAATTGTATGAGCAACTTGATTCGCTGATTTTCTAACAAATGCTTATGAGGTAAGTGAGAGCTCCTTAAGCAGAGCTTTACAATCCTGAATGATCATAAAAAAATATGAAGAGAAATCAAGCGTGGATTGCAAAAACTGAGTGACTACCTGACAATCTGTTTCCACGCAAATCGGAAAGAATGATAAGGTTTTTATCCAACTTAACGCTTCCCGAAAACCAAGGGCTTCCCTAACTTGTGGATCTCGTCAACCTGGTATTGTCGTGACTTTCCCAACACAATTGTCCCCCTAGGAGTTTCGGATTATCATACCAATACCATAGAAACCATTATCCAATAAAGCCACATCAATATTACATTTAAATTGATTCGGTTCTGGAGCCACCCAAGAGACTTGAGAACGTTGATTTAGTGGTTTGTGTGGACCATTGGATGCTTTTGCTGCCTTCCACTCAGAGAGAGTTGTCCTTGCCCGACCTATAATAAACTGATGGGAGTGAATACGCGATGTCCACACTACTTCGTTGCGATATGTCCATAAACTCCAGATTATTAGAAAAACCTCCTCCTGTTGGGAATGCGAAAAAGATTAGAACACTCTCGAAAGCCATTCCTGTAAAGAGGAGATAGTGTTCCAACCCACAGTAGAGAGAAGCCAAACAGACTGGGCAAAGTCACAATAATAAAATACGTGTTGTGGCGTTTCCATAGTCTTACCACATATAAGACAAGTGTCATCCACAGTTACATGTCGTCCTCTTAAAGTGGCTCTGCATGGAAGAATATTACGTAGAATGGGCCATATAAGGATATGTACTTTACCTGGAACTTGAATCTGCCAGATTCTTTCCCATGGAAAGCCACTAACATGAAAATTCTCGTTGGCCATTTCTGTGCTAAGTCTATACCCTTCTTTGACTTGGTAGTCACCATGTCGATTTTTAATCCAAACCTAGTCATCTGAAATAGATGAGAGTCCCAATGGAATCTGTAGAAACCCAATCGATTTATTGAGTATGATCACCTACTTTCACCTGATTCTCTAAGCATTGGAATTCATTAGTTGTATTAATTCCTTTTGGTTACATAAATTCCTTTCTCTTAGTTTCTTTTTATTAGTTCATTATTGGTAAATTTCTAAGTAGTTCCTAAACCAAACCATTTTGTAATTTGGGTTAAACTCAACCAGATTACCAAATTTGGTCAAATTGATTATTATTATTTTGATTGATTTCTTTTGATTAATGACGTATTGATTTCTCACTGTTTTTCATAACGAACTAGTTTATGTTGAACTTAGTCTGACTATTTTATCTAGGTCATTTCTCTTAACATTGTTATTTGTTGAATGTATTAGTTCTTCTTAATTACCTTTTCTTAGTTACTTACTAGTCAATTTGTGACTAGCAATTATGGTTAAACTCAAGTTGACCATTTAGTTTAGTTTGGTTATCTGAAAAATGGTATTTAATGGTTAAATTACTTCATTTTTTCTTAACTCCTTTCTTTTGATTAATATTGAACAATTTCTAAGAACTTTCGAGACCAGACCACTTTGTATTTTGGGTTGAGTTGAACCTAACCTCTATTTCAACTAATTCTTTTTCTTTAGGTTAATTATTCACCAATTTTTAACTAGCTTACAAGCCAAATTACTGTACAATTTAGATTAAAGTCGATTTGACCATCTATTTCAGTAAATTTCGTTAAACATTAATATTCAATGACTCCATTTATTCTTTTGCTTTTGCTTTTTTTGGTTGTTCTATGCAATTTATGGCTATTTTCTGGACCAAACTACCATGCAGTTTAGGTTACACTTAATTTGACCACCTAGTCTAGTTCGATTCTCTGAATAGTGGTATTCATTAGTTTCTTTCTCTTAGTTAACTATTACTAAATTTCAGTAGTTTTTAAATCACAATATTGTTTGGTCAGGGTTGAACTCAACCCGCCTGCCAAATTTTGTCTTTATTGTTATCTTTTGATTGATTTTTGTTGATTATTTATTAATTGAATTGTAACTAGTTTTTGAACCAAGTTATTTTATAGTATGTCAATCTAATCTTCCAATTTTGGCTAAGTTGTATGAGAATTGGTACTTTGTGAGTACATTAATTCCTTTTCTTTTAGTTGCTTTTTCTTGCTTAATTCTAGCTAATTTTTGAATAGTTTTTGTACCAAACTATTTAGTTTAGGTTTAATTCAATTCTCAGTTGCAAAAGTAATTCCTTTCTCTTGGTTTCTTTCTCTCAATTAATTACTGACTAATTCCTGGGTAATTTCTAGACTAGGACACTATGCGATTCAAGTTGAACTTGATCTGAACACCCCATTTGGTCTAATTAATTATTTTTATTTTTATTTATTTATTTCAATTAATTGTTGATAAATTTATAAATAGTTTTCAATCTATATTGTTTTGCAGTTTAGGTTCATCTCAGTTCGATCATCAAGTTTGGTTTAGTTCTCTAAAATATTAGTATTTAATGTTTGCAATTATTCTTTTCTATTTTGGTTACTTTTTCTTGATTAATTACTCATCAATTTCTAACTACTTAGTAGACCAAACCATTGTGAAGTTTGGGGTTAACTCAGTTCCACCTCCTAGTTTGGTTTGATTATATGAATAATATTATTCAATGTTTACATTAATTTCTTTTGTCTTTGTTTCTTTCTCTATATCAATTATTGACCAAGTTTTGAATAGTATCTAGACTATACCAGTATATGGTTTAATTTGACCACAACTCAATATTGAACTCGGTTTGATCATTTAGTGTAGCCTAATTCTTTGGACATTTCTGTGACTCGAAATATATGATCTTGTGGTCACAAATGAATAACTTTACTAGTTATTTCAAGGTTCTCATCATAGTTTGATTATCTTAATAGTGGTATTTAGTGCTTGCATTACTTAATTTCTCTTAGTTCTCTCTCTTAGTTAATTATTGACCAACTTTTGAATAATTTCTAGAATCGATAATTCAAGTTAAACTCCCATAAATTTGATCTAATTAATTCTTTTGCTTTTGATTGATTCTCTTAATTAATTATTAGTTGATTTCTTACTAGTTTTCAAATTAAATTGTTGTGTGTTTTTTGTTTGAATTAATCCAACCATCCAATTATTTGATTACTTTATTTTAGTGAGTGCATTGACTCTTTTTCTTTTGATTAATTATTAAATATGATCACACAATCTAATCTATTTTCCTTAATATTGATATTTAGAAACCTGGGACAAAAGAAAAACCTTTTACATTCCATTATAAAGAAGATAATATACTTAGGATTTCTCAAACTATTTATTAAAAGATGTGGTTGGACTTTACTATTATAAAATCTGGTTCAATCCGTTGGAAGTTCTACAATAATTTTAAGTCTCCCCTACACTGAGCTACATCTATACTTTGTGATAACTATTTCTATTTTTGAACAGATGGAAAGGTGAAAAGATATGATTTTAGTGCCCAAACTATGGCCAATGAATTTATGAATCCTCCAAGTAAAAGAAGAATTACATCTCCTTTTGTCACAAAGAATACAACAAAACAGTTTCCTTTGGAGCCAACTTTTTATTGGTTGAACAATAAACTGTCGGATCTCCAGGAGGACAGGGGAAGGGGACATCATTTCCTCTCTGTAAACTCGTTCTAGCTCATAAAGCTTCTTTCCTTGGAACCCCACCAACTTGTCAAATTTCAGTCTCAACTAGTTAAGGCAAGGAATTCTGCACAATGCAAAAATGTTGAGCAGATGGTCTTGTCAGAGCTTACATCTCATCCATCTTGCTTACCAGAGAAACCAATTCAATGTTTTCAATTGCTTGAGTTTCAGTTCCCTCTTTTGACCCCGAGATTTCAGTTGGTAGTAAAGTAGCATTTTGATCAGCATTTGGAACAAGACATAGCAGACAAAGTGGAGTGAGTCTCAGTAAGTTACGGATCAAGATGGTCAGCCAGAGGTTATTAAAATTTACTCGGGTAACATGAAGTAAATGAAGAAGGAGGCCTCCAAGCCATGAAGATGAAAAATGTCCAAGGTTCTCAATTGACATGAGCAAAGCGAAGAAAGTGCCTTCAATGCCAGGGGGACAAAGCTTGGAACAGAGTACAAGAAGAGGCATCCACTTGAGCCGTCCAATTACATGAGAGAAACTTGCATCAAACACAGCGAAAAAATAGTCTGGTATTCCAAGTCTCAAGTTCAGTCGCAACACCATCACCAAATCCAGCATCCCTGTTAAACCAAATAGAAATTGAGTCCAAAAAAGCAGGTCTCTGAAGGGATGATTTTTCAGAACATTCTGATACAGTAATGCCCCCAAGAATGATCCAGCTGCAGCAAACGAGGAAATGAAGCCAATGGTCTCCTGCACAAACCATCCGTACACAATATTGTTAACACAAATTGTATTGTTATGGTCAATGCTCTTCGCTAACAAGCTTCATGAACAAAAGAGTATCAGTCCCAAGAACATAGAGAATATCCGGTCATTCTAGACTAAAAACGGTTGCTTCAAACTTCTGCAGTATAGTACATTCCTTGTGAATCTGAAGAAAATAATGGATAGAATGATAGCTAAGACAGAATCATATACCTGGGAAAAGGACGGACCCTCCTTTGAATCCGTATACCAGTAGAACAACCCTTCGTGGATATTCAAACTTACACTGATAGATAAGTAAATATATAAACATGGTCTCCAAACCTCTGGAAATTTCAATGTTTTCCACATAGCCTTTCCAGCATCAACAATATTCTGGTGTACCTGAGCAAAAGATGGATTGATTTCGAGTCTGAAAGTGGAAATATTAAATTCAAGAAGAAAAGAAAGAATACCTCTCTACGAACAGAATTCTGGGTGTTGGATTCACTGAGCGTCATTCCTACCAGAGATACAAGTCCAGCTGGGATTGCCAGCAAGCCTAAGACCCCCTAAAACAGAAGAAGAATTAAGCCTGTAACACATAAGAATAAACTTCTGCCTAAAATGGAAAGATTGAGATAACATGATAATAGTGGCAAGCTAACAAACGCTCAACCTTAGGACCTAGTAGGTGAACAAAAACACCACTCAGAGAGTATCCCAGTAATGCTCCAATTGAGGAACTGAAACTACACAAACTTTGCAGGTCAGCCGCCAGTGCAGGATGGGTATTACTGTTCTCTGCTACACAGGCATCTATAGTCACGTCTGCAATGGCTACATACAAACTTTGAGTCGTCAATAAAACCACTGCAAATAGAAGTTGGACCTTGTCATGCAAAGCCAATACGAGTGTTGAGAACACTCCCACAAGTCCTGAAATAGACAAGATATTCTGCCAATCACTCTCAGGGACAGATATTCTGCCAAGCATTCTCTAGACGAGATATAGTTTTGAAAGCTAAAAGATTCACTACATTGAAAATGGTAAGTATTCTCTTCAAATCCAAAGTGGAAACAGTAACAGTTAGGGACAAAGGACCACACAAATGTTACACACTTGCACATTTAAGTCCTTTGCTTGCTCATTATCCCGGAGACACAAGCAATGGCCGAGCTTAAATACTTTTGTGATGGTGAACTCAAAGACGAGAAAAATGGCCGATCATCATCAGAAGAGAATAGAGATTATGATTTATGATAAGGCAGAGACAAACTTGAAAGAGAGATTAATGTCCTCAAACTTAAGCAACAAATAATATTGTTACTCCAGCAGATTGATACATTTTCTCCCTAAATTAATAAAAGCAATGCCATGGACAGCCCTGAATTGAGATCTGGACTTCTTGAGACATTATACATAAGAGGTACGGATTTCATTCTTACAATCCGTACAAATGTATGACATGTAAGTACATTCGAAACTTCTCCCTTTTCATTTCCAACAATCTCAAAGAAACAGCAAGCGACTGTAACCATCGTACTCGGATTCGATATTCATCGCCTTCTTTCTCCACTGCCATATAACCACCAAAACCTATATTTCCTTTTTGGGCTGGAAACCCCTCCTGCATTTTCCCAGAAGCTTAAGATGCCAATTGGTTTTGATAGAAAGCTTAATGATCACTATGTCATCCACTGTCCGCGCTCAGCTATTTTTTGATTCACATCATTTCTAAATTTCAAGACTAGCTTATCCAAAATAAGTACCAAATGTAAGCAATCCAGAAACGTCCTCAACAACTTTCACTACTTGCAAGTCAACTCTCAACTCTCAAATACAACGCATACAATTGACTCATTTGGGGGTCTAAAACTCCCACTGATTATCAAACGAAAACAAAGGCCTGATCCAACTATCAATCTGGCACAAAAGAAATATGTAGATGGAGTTCAGCTTTATATGAAACCCTGAAAGGAACCCATATTTTCAGCTTTGAAGAGCACAGGCGAACATGAAAAGATCATATAGCAATTGCAAACCAAAAAAGAACAAACGACAAGAATTGAACAAGATCTTCTGGGGAATATAGAAAACAGATCTTGACATAAATTGACGTGATAAATAATGGGGAAGAAATAAAAGTGGGAACAGCAAATTATATGCATAAGATTACCACTTAAAACGAAATAAGGCCGCCTACGATACCCCAGAATGGGAAAAACATCTGTGAGGAGACCCCACAAAGGTTTAACAAGCCAAGGAATAAATATGATCCCTTGATAAATCTGGGACTCCGATGGCTGAACCTTCTGAACATCTTTCATGTAATACTCCGTCCCAACGCGAAATAAAGCTCCACCCATCCCCTGACTTATTCCATACACAACAACTACTGCAAACACATAGCTCCAATGTGTCTCAGTGGCAAGCATCTTCAGCCAATGGAATGGAGCCAATATACAGTTATAGAATCGTCCTCTTTCGGATTCATGGTCCTCCTCAGTCTCTTCATTAGACGGCCGCAGGCTCTCAGTCTCCGACATGACTCTCGCTTTCAATCCTAATACATTAGCTGGAAAGACATGGTCTTTGCTGTAGAAAATTTGACCTCCAACACAAGTTTGTTTGCCAACCAAAAGTGGTAGGACGAAGAAGTTTTAAAGAATAAGTTCTCCGCGCAACGTTGTCATGGCACCTTTTCTCAAATGGCTGAATCCGTTCAACTGCAGACGCCTGCAGGTAAACGTAAGACTTGTTAACAGGAAACTGAAAATGTGTGGATGGCTTGGAGTCGCCTTCTCAAAAGTTGGACCTCGTGGATAAAACAAAAAAAAAAAGAAGGAAATTGAAAACAAAACAACCCTCGAGAACTGCAAGTAGTTGAATGGTACTGTACTGGGGATGGTATTAACTGACTCTCCACTGCCATAATCATCTTTGAATGTCAAAAACGAATCTTTTAAGGTCAGGTGTAGCAAGTAAACAGCTGTCTCGAGCGCATACCCTCAAACTTTGCAAAATCCATCATCGACCGTACCATGACTAACAGGGTTCGATCTCTCCTTTCAGCCACACCATTGTGCTGCGGCGTGTAAGGTGGAGTCTATTGAGATAAAATCTCATTATCTTTGAGATAATCCAAAAACTCTTGGTCTAAGTATTCCCCACCACGATCGGATCGTAATGTCTTGATACTTTTCCCAAGTTGGTTTTTCTACTTCATTTCTGAATTGTTTGAACTTTTCAAATGCTTCAGATTTGTATCTCATCAGATACAGGTACCCATA
>JANSVB020000171.1:81784-97919 GCA_025504935.2 Erythroxylum haughtii | reverse complement strand
CAGTTTATTTCAGTGGGTCCCAACTGGCTAAAGCCATAATTGTAATATGATTTCTGAAAGTGCTCAGTATTATTGTGGGCCTTTTTATGACTGAAATTATGATATGACTGGAAATGATTTCAAACTATAGTGGACCCAATTGTTCATTGATTTCCGTGTTTGTGATGATTTCAAAATGTTTTAAAAATGACATACTGAGTTTTGAACTGAAATCAAGTGCTGTAGCATACCATTCTCGTGTGGCGCGGACTCGGATATCACCCACGATATCGGGTTCGGGTCCTGCTGGAGTGGGATGCTACGGCTTCCACCTTCTGATGATTTACTTGAATCCCTTCTTTACTAACTATATGACCCAGGAAATCCACTCTGTCGAGCCAGAACTCACACTTTGCCAACTTGGCATATAACTGATTATCTCTAAGGATTTGTAACCCCATTGCCAAGTGTTTTTCATATTCTTCTTGGCTCCTAGAATATACCAATATGTCATTAATGAAAACCACAATGATTTTTTCCAATTCGGTGCAGCCATTATAAGAGCTAAAGCGAGCTATTTCTTCAACTTATTGAAGGCCTTAAGACATTCATCAGTAAATTCATAAGGAACTTGCAATAAAGCACATAGTTGTTTAGAAATCTTGGAAAAATCCTTTATAAATTTAGGATAGAACCCGACATGTCTAAGAAAACTCCTTATTGCTCTAACTGAATTAGGAGGTGGCAACTTGTTGATGACTTCAATTTTCATTGGATCCACCTCTATTCTATTGTTAGAAATTTTGTGGCCTATGACGATTCCTTCTTATACCATCAAGTAGCACTTTTCCCAATTCAGCATGAGGTTGGTTTTTTCACACCTCTGTAGAACCTGTTCTATATTGAACATACATGCATCAAAAGAATAACCAAAAATAGAAAAATCATCCATAAATACCTCAATTATATTCTCCACCATGTTGGAGAATATGAACATCATACAGTGTTGGAAAGTGGCAGGAGCGTTGCACAAACCGAAGGGCATCCTACGATACGCAAATGTACCATAGGGACAAGTGAAGGTAGTTCTCTCTTGATCCTATGGGGCTATCAAAATTTGGTTATAACCTGAATAACCATCTAAAAAGAAATAATAATCATGCCCCACTAATCTTTCCAACATTTGATCAATAAAGGGGGCACTTGCTTTCCAGGGCACTATATTTACATAACTCCAACAATTTATTGTTCCTGATGGATTATATGAATGGCTTGTTATGCCATTTGGGTTTAAAAATTCTCCAGCAGTATTTCAAAGAAAGATGGATCAATGTTTTCGAGGACATGAAAGGTACATAGCTGCCTATATTGATGATATCTTAATTTTTTCAAATTCGGAGCGTGATCATAAGAAGCATTTACAGATATTTTTGGATATCTGTAAACGATATGGCTTAGTCCTATCAAAAGAAAAAATGATAGTGGGAGTATCTGAAGTTGAATTCCTTGGTGCAACCATTGGAAACAGAAAAATTAAACTTCAGCCACATATTATAAAGAAATTGTCAGAGTTCCCTGAAGAACAACTCAAGGATAAAAAGGGATTGAGATCATGGCTTGGAATATTAAACTACGCACGAAGCTACATTCCAAAGCTTGGTATTCTCGTTGGTCCATTATACAACAAGACAGCACCAAATGCTGATAAAAGAATGAGCCCAATGGACTGGGAATTGGTTAGAAGGATCAAGGCTTTAATCAACAATTTTCCAGATTTGCAATTACCACCAACAAATGCATACATCATCATTGAAGTAGATGGGTGCATGGAAGGATGGGGAGGTGTTGCTAAATGGAGAAAGAATAAAGGAAGTCCAAAATCAGAAGAGCACGTGTTCGCTTATGCAAGTGGAAAATTTGATGTCATAAAGTCAACAATTGACGCAGAAATAGCAGCATGCATAAACACTTTAAATTCCTTTAAAATCCATTATTTGGATCAAAAGGAAATCATTTTGCGAACTGATTGTCAAGCTATCATTAGCTTCTACAACAAGCAATCACAGAATAAACCCTCTCGTATTCGGTGGATTAACTTTGTTGATTTTCTTACAGGTACAGGAGTTAACATAATTCTTGAGCATATTGACGGAAAGAAGAACATTCTTGCAGATCAATTATCCAGGATTGTTGCAAAAGTTGTAACAGAATCATGGACAGAAAAGATAAACAAGTCATGCAAGCAGAGCCAAGAGGAAAAAGATATGTCAAGCCTTATGTCACCCTCAATGACTTATACCAGAGGCAATTTGAGCGAGAAACAAAATCAGACACTGAAGAATCTACCGCAAGCTCTGAAGGAACTAGAAGGCATGCCAGAAAAGAAAAAGGTAACAGCTCAACACCTGCTAAGGGTAACCTTGCAGGAAATGTTCGAATAGAGGAGCTGATAAACAGGGCATGTAGCCCAACAAAGAAACGGTCCTCACCGGTAAAACATGAGGAAGAATATTGTAGATTTGGTAAAACACAATTACCAATCTTGGATCCAAAAGATCCAAAAGCATATCGACCATTGGAAAACCTACCAATGGACAAACAGCAAAAATGTTTACTTGATGCAATCTGGAGGGCAAGCAATAGTGGACAAAAGCACAGAGCATGTTGTGCCTTACAGTACTACTTTAGCAAGATCATGACTCCGCCTGTTGGTAAGAACTATTCTTATTATGCTTTAACTAATGGCCCAGATCGTGGAATTTACTGTTATTATTCAACATTGATGAGGAAAGCAAATCAATTAGCTAAACCACGTTACAAAGGATTTTATGCCTTTAACGATGCTTTAGATTATATCCTTCAAAATGTTGATATTGGTTATGAAGAAGAAATATTTGTTGAGAAAGAACCTCGCGAAGGACCATTATCGGAAGTCTATGATCAAGAGATTATTAGGTTGCAGCAAGAAATTGAAGAACACTTGGAAACAATCCAAGAGTTACAGAAACAAAGTCAAGAAGAAACACAGGAAACAGACCCAGAACAGTACAGTCAGCAAAGACAAGGAATCTATCGTGCATACATGGATAAGGAATCTGATGAAGAAAGGCGAAATCCAAGATATCAAAAGAAGGAAACAACTGGAACACGCTCCTTGCGTCCTCAGACCCGTGAACGCTCGTCTCATCAGCCACATGTACACAACAAATGGCCGACAAAGAAAGACTAGACGTCGATTAGACGTCGACAGAAAGATTCCCACTAAGACTAAATAATAGAGTGTCTTTTATTTTGGAACGCACACTTGGCGTTCTTTTTACTGTTTATTGTCACATGGGTATAGTAAAACCCATAAAGGAAGATGATAATTGAGGATACTTGCATTGATTGACTACGAGGGCCCCAGGCAGCACCCGGATCAATGAGTCACTACTCAATTATTGTTTTCAATTATGTTGTAAGAAAACTCTATATAAGAGTCTCAGTTTGTAATCAAAGGACACATCGGAAGTAACCAACAATACTCCGAAATCCTTAAGAGTCTTTGTAAAAATCAAAGTGTGCAATAATATTTCCGCTTCTGTTCTATCATCTCTGATCTATTAATTAATAATAATAATAATTATTATTAATTAATATTATTAACAAATATTAATTAATAATATTAATTAATATTATTATTGGTGTTAGATTTAGAAAGATGAGAGGCTATTTTTGACATTTTCAATTCTTGTCCATAGAATAAGAATTTCTATATCTCAGTTTTGGATGGAACAAAAATAACTGAAGACGACAAACAAGCAAGTCGAAGAATAGAACTTTTGCGTCTTTATTATCTGTCCTCACACTTGAGTACGCTAATCAAACGTAGAGGAAGAGTCTTAAATTTATCTAAGCCCCGCATTCGGATTAATCGACCTCTTACACCTAAAACAAAAAAACTTCTAACTTACGTATTTTAGCGAAAACGATACCGTAAAGCTTTCACCAATAAACAAACAAACCCGGCCAGCCCACCTTGTGTCGGTTTTATGCAGCCTCTTTCTTGTTCTTCGTATCTCTCGATTTGGGACTGTACTTCGGGTAATGGGGAGCGAGGAAGAGAGGGCTTTAGAGAATCAGCTGGAGATTCAGTTGCAGGAGCAGAAAGATTCGCTCTCTGCCCTGGGCGATGCTCTTGCTGTTGACCCCTCCAATCTTGAGCTTCTTTCGGTATACTGGTCTCCTTCTCTTCTTCTTTCTTTATGCTCACCCTTTAATTCAGGGTGTATTCATATGATTGTTTGTTATGTGAGTATTTCGTGGTTATAATCTGATTCCGGATCATGATTAAATTTTTAGTTTTGTCCTTTTGTTGTTCATCCTTCCATAGGCACAGCATCGAGATTTTACCCACAAAAGATTTGACCTATAAATTTGATAAACGTTAAATGTAAATTACTTTGTATTGCTGCGTCTTAGAGAAATTTCACCCGTAACGCGTTCTTTGCATTTCTGGATTTGGCTAGCACTGAAAGCGGAACACTTCTTTAGGGATTAAGTTGAACACCCAGCTGACTGGTCTTCTCTGTCTGCTCTGCTTCAGAAACGGCTTACCAGCCTGTCATTGTGTCTATTGTACTGGTTACTCAAATTATGTTTGCATATAGAATCTAGAGCTTCATTTTCTCCAAACTGCAGGGCATCTAGAGCCTGCTGACCTGGTAACATGCCATTGTATCCTGCTTCAGTTTTGGCACAAATCTTATCGAAGGGAAACTTTACTTGGCACCTGTTTTATGATTTTTTCCCCCTTTCTAATAGCTTATGCAGATTATTTCTTTAAAAGAAGCATTCATTGTGGGAAGACTCGTAGTCGGATGTGTATAACTATATAATCATTAGAAGATGTAGATAAACATGTGCCCCTAGTTGTGCGTTGTATGTCGATTTATATGTGCCTTTAATTATGAGGTAACTTGATTTTTTCGCTCTTTAGTTTTCATTTCACATCACTTACTGAAGTTTGTGGAAGTTGGCTGAGCCAAAAGAAAAACATGATTTCTGGGAGTGGCTTAAAGTTTTTTTTACCTATCTCAGGTTCAGGAGGAGCTTGTTCAGGCCATTAAAGATGCAGAGGATGGGCTCCTTCACCTAAAACGTGCTCGTTTATTACGAGAAGTGGATGCAGGACTGCATGAATCCAATAGTTCTGCTGAGCATGTCAAAGTAGAACCACTTGATCAAACTGATGTTAAACCAGAACCTTTGGAGGAGCAAAGTTACTCTGTTGGATCAAAGTGTAGATTCCGTTACATCGATGGGCGTTGGTATAATGGTGAAGTTGTTAGGTTTGAAGATTCTGATACTGCAAAGATCTCTTACCTGACACCTACAGCTGAGAAAATGTTGGTGCGTTAAATTTGCCAATTTTGTCTTTGTCTTTTAAATGTATTGCTTTTTCATGCTATTTGGGGATCTTCATACACAATGCTAGAGTGCCTTACTGCACCGATTCTGACCTCTTTTCAGGAACTTTTGTTTTCATAGATGCCTATCAACGTTCAATACGTGAATCTCTTTTTTTGTGTGCATTTTTTCTGTGTCTGATTGATCTTTCAAATTCCCTCGTTCTTCTTGTGTTCAATTGTTTGAAAGAAGCTTTTTTAACAGTTGCTTCTAGTCCTCAAAAAAGTTTTCTTCTTTAATATGTAACGTGTCTGTAAAAACTATAGTGTATCGTTTCTTTACACTATTTGGGGACTCACTATGCTCAAGTTCCTTGCCACACTGGTTCTAACCTCTATGTTGAAATGTCTTTTTTCATTGATTGTGTTTTGGTTGACATTTTATGCATTTTGGGATGGATATCAACATATAATATGTGAATTCGTGAATTTCCACCTTTTGTTTTTTATTTTGTGTCTGCTTGATCTTTGCGAAATTGCCTTTCTTTTTTCTGTTCAACTGTTTGAAAGAAACTTTTCTTAAAGACTTGCATCTAGTCCACAGTCAGGTTACTATAGTTAAATGCATTTGTTCATATTTAACCTTATCTTTTACTCGATGCATTTGCTCTAGGACATCCTTGGTTCTGACCGATAACTTTTTCAGGACATCAATCTCAATGAGAAGCCTTATCTGATGCATTTAATAAGCTTTCTTTTCCTTTTCTTCCTCTGACCTTCTTTGTCAACTTTTTATTTTCAACGATATGACATAAGTGAATGTGATTTTGTTTTCAAAGACATGACATAAGTGAATGTGATTTTTCTGTTTTTGAAAAGGCTAACTGCGAAATGCTTATTGCTTGGGGGAAATATGATATAGTTGCTGAAATCACGTTGTTGAGCTAGTCTTGAGATAAAAGTTAATGGGTTTCAATGGTCAATGTACTGATGATAAACCAACCAAGTGCAGATGTGCAAGTTTTTTCTGCAAGAACGATGTCGATTTGGTACTAACTGCCGCTTATCACATGGTATGTTACAATCATGTTACTTGTAGACCTTTAGGCCGTGGAATTTATTCTAGATGTTTGATTTCTAATGTCTGCGGCTCCTGATATTTTGAACAACACAGGAACTATGTTCCAGGAAGGTGTTACTTTCCTATATCCTAAAAACGCAACTTCTATATATCTTCACTAGGAGGGCGTTATATTTAAATCTCTAATTGTGAAAATTTTGTAACATGTCACTTTGTGTATCCCTTTGACTTTTGATTTAATGTCTTGCTAACTTGTGCATGGCACTTGCCCTGATTCTGGTTAAACATTTTGTGGTGCATACACAATTTGGTTAGACTGGCTTCTTATGCTTTCCCAGATCAACGTTAGCTCTTTACTGATTCATGTACGTTATGGTGTTGCTCATGTGCAGTGTGTTTTGTGCCCATGTGTGTGTCGGCACACTATTATATTTGCTTATTAACCAGTAGTTACTAATATCTCAGAGTTGATGTGGTTCATACTGTCTGCAGGGTTTGATGTGTCATTGTCTGCTTTGAAGAAGTATGTCCCACCAGTATGGGATGAATCACTAGTAGGGACTAATATATGGGCAGTCTCGGAGAGTAATGGTGGAATCTGGAGGGAAGCTGAACTTGTATCCTGGGATGACAAACTCAGTGTCGGTCAAGTTGTTTTCCGTGATGATGGGAGTTCTGTAAAGCTTGGGAGTGAAGCTATGACATTGTCTGTGCAAGCTTTAATGAGCGATGAAGAAGAAAGTGATTCAAGCTCAGAAGAATATAATAGTAGTGACTTTGAAGAAAGTGTGGAAGGTTTAGGATTTCTTGACAGCTCAATGTTACAAAGAGGTGTTCAAACAGAAACTGCCATATTTGCAAAATGGGAGAATCACACTCGGGGTATAGCTTCCAAGATGATGGCGAATATGGGTTACCGTGAAGGGATGGGCTTAGGTGTAGCTGGGCAGGGAATTCTGGACCCCATTTCTGTCAAGGTGCTCAAGCCAAAGCAATCTCTTGATCATGCATTGGAGTCTCAAAAGGGGGAAGGGACGAAAGAAAATCTGGGGAAAAAGCGAAGCAGAGGAGGGAAGAGAAAACGGGAGAAGAAGTTGGCTGCCGCTTTAAGAGCAATAGAAGATGAAGAAGAAATGAGACCAGATGTTTTCAGTCTGATTAACAGCCAACTTGCGATGCATGGTAAGGCCTTGAACAATGGATCAGCGAAGAAGCAGTTAAATAAAGGCCCAGGAGAGAAAAAGGTGGATAGACGAGATCTGATTGCTTACGATGATGAGATAAAGGACTTGCAGCTTCGTGTGGGAAAGCTTGAAGAGATGGCGAGTAGAAACAAAAAAGAGAAGGTGGTGTATGAGGCTGCCATGAGGAAGTTAAATGAGACTCGCAAAGCCTTGGCAGAAGCTGAGGCTACTCGTAGTTCTGCATCAACTGCAGTTGCTAGTAGAGAAAAAGAAAAGAGATGGCTCAAGTTTTGAGGTGCTAAAGATTCATGTAATATTAATACACGCTGTTTCACTGTAATCCTAGTAATTCGAGGTGGTCGCCTTTTTTGACTGGGATCGCTCGTAAATGGTAAGGTCTTCAAAGGCCATAAATATTGATTCAGATGCAGATGCAATATGATTAGTCAAGTATCATTCTAACCGTCCGAAAATCCATTTCATTGATGCATTGGACTATGATAGAATGGAGTTGAAGATTTTAAGATTGTTTTGTTTTCGTCGTTATTGCCATTTTCTTGATTAAAGCCTTTATTTGGGAACTTCTAAATTGTAATTTAATCTTGGTCAGCTGCAATTAATTTCGGGGGAGCTCCTTAGTCAATCTAGTATTCATTTGCAACACAATTAATTTCGGGGGAGCTCCGCCACAAGACATAAATATAAGAAAATTTTGGAAAGACTTGCCAGGAATTCCAAGTCTCCAGGTAACAGAATCAATGGATACACACACGAGTTACAACACAATTCCTATCTACCGTAAACTATCCAGTGAAATCACCCACTGGGACTGAGATGGGACTGCATCACCATTTTATAATCTCCTGTGCATTCTTATGAAGTTTGTTGTGTTCATGGCTATAGCAGTGGAGCATGCATAAACTGCCGCTAAGCACAAGCTTGCTGATATTAGTAGAAAAGCCTTCCATTGCCTCCCAGAAGCTAGAATTGCCAAAGCAGTGAAGGCAAGAGCTATGGCAGAAAGAGTATTTTTCCAAATGGTGAAGGATTTCACTGCAGCGCTGCATCCCTTGCAATGTATTACATGGCGGAAGTATCGGTTGGCAAGGTTGGGTGCATGGATTGCTCCGATTCCCCCTTTGGCCGGTAAAGAAGCTGAAGCACCGGCAACAAGACCAGCAGGTGCATGCTCAACGACTGCAGGTACTTGAGGCAAAGAAATTGTGGTGTGGCCAAAATGATAAGGCATTCCATGGCCTACTTTGTCCATCCATTTCCTATACTCAGCTACCCATGTATCTGATGACCTCAAGTTGAGATACAGTTTGTTTGTTGGGATTCTTTCCTTCATCAAAATCTCATTTTGAGATGATAAAAATCCCATATCTTGTTCAAAGACCTTACATGCATTCTGGTGAAAGTACCATTCAGGAATCCACTTCGCCGCAAACGTCGATCTTCTTGTTGATCCAAACCTTACAATAAGCATGGATTTTCCTTGTCCGGTTGGTCGACAGAGGAAAAGGCCTGAGAAGTAAGTTTTCTCTCCCTTCTCGTCAACGGTTTCAAGGCTATTTGATAGGACGCAAGGGGCTTCAAACCTTAAGAAGTTTCTCCTGCTTTGATCCTTTTCTCTACCCCACCACCCTGCAAAACCCCTATCTGTGCGCTCTGTCACTTCAAAAAATAGAGGTTGAGCATCCTCTCTTTTTGCACTCCAGTCTGTTCTGTCATGTGAAATCGGAACATGTGCTGGATCCATCAGATTTTCGAGAAGTATGGAGTGATCATAAGGAAGCTCATGGATGGTTGAAACATCTCGAAACCCTGGTCGGGCAAAGTTCTCAAACCAAGGTAGTTTACCCACATTAGGTGCGGTCTCCCGAGACATCCATATCCACACAACACCTTGGGAGTCCCTCACCTCGTACGTCTTGGCACAAGCAGACCGCGGGATTTCAGCGCTTGCAGGAAGCTGCCATGAAGACATTAGTAGATCAAGAGAGTTCATATTAACAACCATGGCGATGAGGACAAACCTGAGGTATCTTCACACATTTACCCTCCCCTTCAAACTGCCAACCATGATATAGACATTCAAGCCTTCCATCTATCAGCTGACCTTCTGATAGTTTGGCTAATCTAAAATCAACCAATGCCAAATTGAAAAGTAAATGAACTAAGCCAAAGTAACTTTCATAATTCATAGCCTAAAATTACCACAAGAATGGCAAGAATTCGTCATTGAAGGAGCTAAACTGCATAAAGAATTGGTAATTTAAGTACCGCATCCAAAAATCTTCCATTCGCCATACTAAGCCTAAACAAAAGCAATTGCTTTCCAGTTCTCAGCACTTAATGGAAACAAAATTTCAATATCCAGAGAAAATGAAAAACAATTATGGACAATCATTCAGAAAATAAGTTCATACTGGTAAATCCCTTATGCCCAATGCAAGTGTCATACAGAGAAGCTACAAGCGGTAAAGGGTTTCTTTTACCTATGTGGGCACCGATCTTCATAACAACGAAGCTCACCATGGCCATCTTTATACAACACTATCTGCTTATCAAACACAGTGAGGCCCAGCGGTGCATCATTTGGTACATCTCTAGTAAGATAAAGAGGGTACCATTCCTCCCTACAATTATAATTCGCCACCAAACTCTCTCCAACTACTTTCACATCACGCTCTTCACTTATTGACGAAGGTAAAGTACTTGACAGGTCTGCGTGGCACTTTATCTGGTTGCTTGCTTTCACCTGTACTGGTCTCACGGGAATGGCTGTAGACGAAGTCAGTTTAGGAGTTTGAGGGAGCGGATTGAAAGCCAGTGGTTTAGTGAAGGAAGTGGCATGAAAGATACATGGATTTAGCGGTAAAGCCATGGAAGGTTCGGTTCTGTGTCTGTGACCAGGAAGACTGTTAATGAAGCGCATGCAGGGAAGAGTCCGGAGGAGGAACTTGGGAGGAGAAGGGAAAAAACTTTGGAGTTGTCAAATGAAAGAGGCAGATGACAATATTAAAGGACATCTGGACAATTCCTGACCACACAGGTCAGTTTTTTTTCTCTCTTTTACCATGTTCTCTGACCAACTTATTGTCTTTTATGTTCTTTTTATCATTTTTCCAATCGAAAATTGACCGACGAGGGAGCGTACCCACGCACGGTTGTTAAATCAGTTCAGACACGGTTGCTCTTGCATGTTTCCTAAAACGCTGGACTCTTGGCGGTTTGGTTGCTTCTGTGTGTATGTGTTGTTTTTACCAACCAAATTATCCTCTGCATCAAGTGCTAGTCCCCCAGTCTTTTAGCTTATCAGCAATTATTAATCTTGATGATGAATAACACTGTAGAAAGTCGGTAATCATTGAGCAACAATTGGTTTCCCAAGTCTACACGTCTTTTTGCTTGCTGATACCATTTATGTACTGCACGCAACCAGAAAGTTGTTCCTTTGAAGTCCAAATCAAGGTTCTGATCCTTGTAAGTTAAGCAGTTTGTGGTCCAACTGTTTGCAGATTTTACATTTGAATTAAAATGAGAAATTTCTGTTGTGTTTCATGTTTCAGTACCACATCAATTTGACAGGAAAAGAAAGTATCATTGTGCAAAATTCCTTATTCTTTGGGAGGAGAATCAGCAAAATAGAGGAAAAACGTCCGATTGACACTGAATGTTGGCGTCATGGATCATCATAATCCAATCAAGCCTCGAACAAGTTCTGCAGATAGAAAATAGAACATGCAGTACTATGTACTAAACACTGACAAATTGCCCATTATAGCACTGGTCATGAAAAGCGGGAAAACCAGAGCAAAATGTCAGGAAGCACGGCTAGTTATTTCCTTTCTTTGGCTAATTCCTAGCCTTTCACCTGGTTTTGATGGGAAAGAGGATATATAGTTCTTGGAGCACAAACAGAACAGATTTATACAACCTTCTTCGATACAAAAGCTCCATAACATGTAGTAGTTTGGATGTTTTAAGCATCTTCTGACAAACATTTATTGCCCATGCTACTTTTGAGAGAGTTTGCTTTCTTCTAGTTTTGGTCACAAGAATAAGTGAATCCTAATAATTTATGTACTGTTTTCTTATACCAGTGGAAACTTTTGAGTCATTTTTTTTGCTCCCTCACCCATTATTCACCGAACAAGATTGTCGAATCTCCCCTACTTCATCTGTCTTCACTCCAAGGATGGTTAACTTCAAGAAGGACTGGCTCCAACTCTGAAAAAACAGTTGTTGATCATTAGCGAAATCCTCTACCTGTTTCCTTGTTCTGTCGTCTGCAAGTAGAATAGAATCCGATTGGAAAAGACCTTTGTGGTTTATCAGGTTTCTGTAGTACTGATTGTCAAATGTGGCGGATGTTTCGGGGTCATTGTTGACTGTTATTGATGGGCTTGCCCCATGGGGACATTTCTTCATTAGCTCATTTGCATAGATACTGTCCAGGGAGGAGTCAACGAGACTACGCTTCCCCTTAGAGTCTTCTTGGAACCGGCCACTGAACGAGCTACAATGAGCTAATCCTATTGTATGAGCTCCTGCATATATCCAATGCATGAAGTCATAAAATATTCAGTTAAAAGTCTGCTCTCACAATCATGACATTGCTGTACTCTTTATGTGTTTAAAATCAATCTTTTGACAGGGGGGAAAAAAAAATACTAGTTGCCAACCGCTTGTAATCATTGTCCAGTTTGAAGAGATAGACCTGACAGGGTGACGAGGTCCTCCGGGGATAAACCTTTGGAGGAGAAGATCTTAATCATCTCGTCTATGGAAAAGCTTGTATCTACAATGTTGGGTCGAACATTTCCAACCAAAGAAACCATTCCATCCCTCCTACCAGTTGGAATTTGAACCAAGGGTCCACCAACCTGTTTTCAGTTTAACAGAAACGAACAATTATCCAACGAACTGGAGCATACAAGCAGTTTAAGGAATGTCGCATTACAGTTTTTGGTTTCTTACAATGGCCACAGCATCTCTGGCGGCCAAAGCAACTATATCAGCACAAGAAACTGTCTCTGGGCAGAAGATTTCAAGGACTCCTTTAGCTGAATTGATAACTGAAAATCCTCCAAGAGACCTGTTTGCAGGATCACTCCGCTCAGTTGCATTTCCTTCTAGCAATACAGATGCATCACAACCCTGCAATAAACAAGAAAGCAATTGTATTCAACTTTTTGTGGGTGAAAATATCGCAGTTCCTAGTTATATTCTGGTGTGGAAAAGAATGAATTGAAGTTCATGACACTTCTGGTGGTTGGCAAGAAATTTGATTCGGTTCTTGTAATCTCGGTGACCATTGATGTTATAATAACTCATTTGATAGGATAAAGAATAAACTCAGCCGGCACTCCTCAATTACTTAGTGGGTTATATGCTCTTTCAGTTTCGTTTTCGGTCATTCCGAGGAACAGGTGAAATTAACTGATGCGAGTGATGAACGAATGTCAGTGAGATACGTTAGTTTAAGCAGAAACGAAGACGGGATAAGTCTCTCACCTCCACGAAGCAGTCATGAAAGAGCAAGCGCAGGAGCTTTCCTGGGATGGTTGGATCAATAGAGGAAGCCGACCTCACTGTGTTGGCAACCATCAGTTCTGCTGATGGGCACGAAGCTGCATAGAAGTTGAAAGAGAGACTAGCAGAAGTAACAGGAACAAACGAGAAGAGAACAATGATAGAGAAACATAGAAAAAAGAAATGTGTTATCTCCATGAGGACGAGTGAGCTGCAACAGTTGAAGAGAAGAGATGATATAGGTGTATATGCATTCAAGGCTTGCATTCACATACAGAGGCCGGGTGGTAGATAAAAGAATTTATTAGAATTATCTAACACTGTCAACTACTAGTGAATCCACTTATTACTTCAACAGACGCACAAGCATAGCACCCTTTCTGGACATGGGTAGTTCTACTGTACACATTTCGCAATGATTAACTTCTGTGGGATAGATAGAATAACTTCTGGATTCACATTCTACGGGTTAATGCATCTTTTTCCAAGTAAAGCATCAACTACCTAACACCATTATATTATATTCTAGAAGGGAATGCTCTTAGACCACAGTACTACAGAAAACTTGTTACAACTGAAACCAAGACTGCAAGCAGAGGTACATTCTGGCAGGACAATGGACATTGCTCGGCTCATGTCTAACTCAGCCTGTTCAATCTATCCATCCGACACACACACACCATCTGCTGCTCTTCCGTTGAAAATCTGAATAATTGCTAATTGTAAAATTTTCCGTGTCAAAATAAAATTACAGAGTCTTACGACATAAATTTATAAGTATACTCACATATTATTTAATATTTCTTCAACAGCTTGCTATAAATTTGCATGGAGGTGAGGTTACTGTTGGTGGCAGTCATTAAATGACATCAGACGTGTAAAGTCTATTCTTGTGATGGTAATAACTACCACAAACTCTGGTTGTCAATAGAACCGGCGTCAAGTGCTCGCAGAGGAACATCTGTGCCTTGCAAAAACCGATTCAGTTTAATGTTCTACTTAAAACAGGATATGTCGCTGAATCAAGTGCAGGAGTTAAGCTTTGCAAGTTACAGAAAACAAGCCCCTGAAAACTTGCTGACTTGAGGCATCAAGTTTTCAAAATCAAACTGA
This sequence comes from Erythroxylum haughtii, assembly GCA_025504935.2. Lineage (NCBI taxonomy): Eukaryota > Viridiplantae > Streptophyta > Magnoliopsida > Malpighiales > Erythroxylaceae > Erythroxylum > Erythroxylum haughtii. The sequence goes on along the minus strand of JANSVB020000171.1, from coordinate 83,634 downwards.
CATGATCCCTATGTCTTGTCTTCACTGGTCCATCGCGGAATATATCATTTCTAAACTCGACTGCCAAAAATGTTTGACTAAATCTAAGAGTAAACCTCATCAACACTCAATTGAAGGCTTACTAAATCTAATAATATGAAGCCTTACTCTTACTTAATAAAAGGGTTGTTTTATGTTCATTTGCCATGTCGATATTCTTTCAAGAGCTCTCCAAAATGGTATGCCCGTGTATAACATCCATACCATACACAATAAATGTCAACTTTGAGATAGGTAAAACAAAGGTGGGATCTTGTTTCTCCAAGCCAAGATGAACAAATTAGTGAGTGACATTAACGTACACGAGATTACGGCAAAGTCAATTCTATCTACATAACTGAGAAGTATTCTACTAATCAAAATTGTAGGACTCATTCATGCCAAGAGTTATCTACAAAATATATGGACGGCAGGGAAAAGGTCACCGCACATGTGCATTCCCAAATTATTCATTTCACATTTCCATGTGGTCATCATCTTCCACAGGTTCTAGTTCATCCATGTAGTTAGCGGAGAAGAAGGCGAGTACAACAACGTTACACGTTGAATTATGCAATATAGTGCACTTGAAAGTTGAAACCAATATGTTACGTAAATCTAAAAGCACCAACAAGTTTACTCAGCTTATTAATTTAGCTCAATCATGAACTAGGTCTTTAATGTATTCCGCCAATTCTTATAAAATTAGTAGTAACCCTTTGTTGAATATGTGACTTTGAAACAGTCAAAGATATTATTAGAGATATTATTAGGATAGCCATCAAATAAATTAGATTTTATTTTATGCTGATTTAGATTAGATATTATCTGATTTTTAAATTTTAGTTAGAAAAAGACTGTATAAATAGACAAGCTTCTATTCAATAAAAATTGAGAGATTCTTCTCCGCATCAAAAAAATCAACAATAACGCTTGCTCCAACTTAGGTTGTCTCTTCTCACTCGATAAAGCTTGCGTTCGATTCTTATACTTTTTCTCCTGGAGAATGTTAGAAGCGAAGGTGCTTTTATATGCAGTGAAGTTACAAAGAGACGTTGGGAACTACCTTCGACCTCGTTCGAGATCTTTCGCGCGTCTCCGTTGTACCCAACGGCTGAACCATCTAGATTTTCTTGCCACGTAATGCGACCGACACGTAGAGAGAGACTAAGCAACTAACAAACCATATTTTTGTTCTTCTGCGAGCAGTTTCATGGTCATATTAATGCAACTGGACAGCTAGCAATACACTAAAGATGATCAAATATGTTGATGAATACGATTGGTTCCTGTAGCTTCCACGTTTAGGGTATAGATAAGAACCTTCCGTAGACGAGTTCCAGATGAACAGACAGAAGCTTCTCTCTCAAAAATTCTACAAGATTTAGTAATAAAGGCAAGACAATCAGCTGGCAACCTAGACTCGGGCCCAACGTAGGTTGCCCTGTCAGGCTCAATTTTTTAGAAAAATTTTGAAAATGGTATCGTTTTTTTGGTTAATATATAAAGAAAAAATGAGTACATCTGTTACAAAACGAGGAGGCGTTTGATTTGAGGGTTTGAGAATGAAGGAATGGAATGATTGTAAAAAAGAGTGTTTGTTTTGGAGTTTTCAATTCCAAAGGAATGGATTTATTCCATTAAATTTGAGAATCTACTAAACCCTCCAAATTAAGTGGGTATTAAGTTTTCATTCCAATCTAGTGGTTACTATTTATACCCCTCCCCACATAAGCAATTTTTATTCTTAATTATATTACTCATCACTCATCATCATCATCATCATCATTATTATTATTATTATTATTATTATTATTATTATTATTGTTGTT
>JANSVB020000170.1:2293938-2306334 GCA_025504935.2 Erythroxylum haughtii | reverse complement strand
CACCGTCATGAGAACTTGAGCCAGATATACTTGGTGCAAGCGGGCTGCTTGGGGAAACTGGTTCACCAGAAGTAGCACCAATGCTATTGTCAAATAGTGGAACAATTGCCCACGCAAAGGACTCTCTATGAGGCATAATTCGGGACCACACTTGAAGCTTTTGCTTCTCTCTCTCACTCAAGTGAACCTGTGGAAAAAAAGGAACATACTCATCAAACAAGATGCGAATTGGAAGCTTGTTTCAATCAGTGACTAATTTCAGCCCGGCTGCATTCACAAGTACAATCCCCCTCATTTAACATGTATTCTGGAACTAGTCATACTTAAAGGAATCAGGTATACATAAATATTGAACATGTCATTTCCTTCTTACACTAATCACAAAGAGTTGTGTTACAACAAACTTGTGCAGTTTTTTCTCCTACATTAACTATTACCTATTGCACTCAAATGAGGAAATGGAAGGGGACTGGTTGAAAAGGGAGAAGACTACTCTCTACCTCTCCCCACCACTATTGTCCACCCAGGCAAATGCAGAAGAGAATTGCGAACAGGCAACAAACTTTATTTTTACATGATTAAACAATCCAAGATAAAACAATCAAATGTTACTTGGACATACTGGTTCTTTTCGTGAATAAACAGATGGACTAACACCTCCTTCTTCTGTGGCAGGCTTCTCAAGTTGGATTAGCAGACATACTGATGCGGATGGAGCATCTAAATAGAAAATCCCACGACTTCCATCAGATACTTTTGGCTGGAAGAAACAGAAGAAACTATGAAATTAAATATTTCACATCCAAGGATATCAAAATACCTGATGATGAAGATGACATTGACAGTAATCATAACAGATATGAATAAGTAACACAATAGCGAATGAAATTACAGAATAGTGATGTAAGTAGGAGAAGTGTATTTAACTTTTGTTTCTTACATCTTGTGTGTCTGTAGGCAACACAGAAAAATAAACATCCTCAGACAACTTCTCTCTTCTCTCCTTGTTGTACAAGCAAATTGTACCATAAAACGGCTCTGGGAAAGAGAATGAGATAGCTATGTCAGAAACCTTAAACCAAGTAAAATAACATACCATGCAATGAGAAGTTGGACACTCTTGGTTACTCCACAAAGCTTTTAATCATGAGAAATAGTTTACAAGTGCTTATAACTTGCAACTTTCAAAATTTAATGGCTATAAATAAAAGGTTCCAGCTATCTACAACACAAGCAACCAATGGGCCAGATATTCATCACAAGCAAAAAGCAGGACCAACTAATAGGTATTCAGCAAAAAGCATAAAACAATGGAATCAACAGTTGACACTTCCTACACATCATCAAAAGGGAAACGACATTTAGCAAATAAGCATGGCACTTTAATTTCAGTCAAAACCTTTATCATATGTCAATTGCACAAGCAACTGCTCCTATTTATTTAGTTTGGAGGGAGTTAAGAACCTTCCAGACTAAAAAACCATTTGTTCCAACACAAGTCATCATCAACTCAAATAGAATCAACAAAAAAGTAGCAATGTGATCTAACAGCTGAGCAAATAGGCTCAAAGTATCCTGATTCTACTCATAAGCAAGCATAATGAAAAAGTGATTTTAACTCAAAGTTTTAATGTTTTATAAAAGAAAACCCACCTACAAGTCCTGCCTGAAACGATAGGGACAAAACTTTCACAGAAATCCTCAATCCACTGCAACCATCCCATGGAAAAACAAAGCAATAAGATTAGCATTTTTAATAGGGAAACAAAATGAGAACACTGAAACCGCTTTTACTAGGAATTTAAATTTAGAAAACCTGGCATACTGTGTGGTTGGATTATCTGGAACCCTTTGGCCAAAAATCATTGATCTTTCATTTTCCCAATCGAATGCTGGCTCATAAGCAGGGATAGGAGACTGAACAAAATGCTGTAGGAACACAATCATTACAGAAGGAAGACAAAATGATCATGCAAATCATGGAAGGTAAATTTATTAAACAAATTGCATGGTTAGAACTAGAAAAATAGACAAATCATATAATGAGTTCATAACCAAATTAGCCCAATACTCCAGTCAGTACAACCTTTGAGATGTGTGAGTTAGAACTTGATAGGATGCCATCTGCTAATTGTCTTCCTGAAGTGCTTGGGATATCATCTTCAGCAGCGTCTTCAGCTTTTGTTTGTCGAGAATTGGCAAGCTGCATTTCTGCAGAAAGTTTAAAGAAATGGCATCTCAATCAAGCATATCAATTGAGGAACAAGATGTCAATAACTACAATTTCGGGCATTAGGACGACGATAAACAACACAGAAAATTGTAAGCTTCCAATAATTTCATTAGCAAGAAGATTGTAAAATTCCACTAATTTCATAAACCATTAGGTACAGTAAAACACATATATTAGTGTAAGATTCCACTAATTTCATTATCCACTAGGAACAGTAAAACAGATAGATTAGCCTTAGAAACTAACACTCTAAAAATAGTATAATAGTTTAATTATGGCAGACTCATAATTCCTTTCCTCGACCATACCCGTCTCAATATCAGTATCAGGTCCTTCAAAAACCTGGTTTTGAAAAGGTGGTGGAGAGACGCTTTCATAATGACCATACTTGTTTTCATCCTTCACCCAATCAGTTCTGTAACATTGAACAAGCTCATGCAGGTGAGGCCACTGCTCCAAACTGTCATCAAGCTAAAACAAGAAAAAGTATTTACCAGAAACGACATTAGCATCGAAAAGGCATGATTTACAGAAAATATACACGTAGAACTACTTTAAGTTGAAGTTAGCAATCTAAGTAAATAAAGAGCAGATGGAAACACCAAAAGCTCTGTTGATGTCATAAACTACAAAGAATAGTAACGAAGAAAAAAAGAACTCACCAAGGGATCCATCTTGAAATGAGCAAGTGACTGACGCGGTATTCTATTAAAGCGTTGACCGCCACTGTTACTACTAGAATCCATCTACATTATTAAAAACCAGAGCAAGTTCAAAGATTCAAAGTCAGAACAACAACAGAAACAAAGTCACCCAAATAATCTAATTCTCGGAACTAAGAAATGAATAAATGCGCGACTTTAAGAAAGAAAAGAAAAGCAATAACTTACTGTACAATGCCGTACGCTCTAGATCTGAAACGAAAAAACATAGAGAGAGAGAGGTGGGTAGGTAGGTACCTTAGAGAGAGCAAGTACGAGAACCAAAATACTGTGGAAATGGCGACCGAACTAGAGCCAAACATTAAGGAACGGAACTTTCATTGTCGAGATCTTGAGAGAGACAAACTGGTATGGAAAATTTTGGCATTTTAGGGGATCAAAGGGGAGAAGTAGTAGGAAAGAAGGCACAAATCGTACGAGCCAACCAACCCTAGCAAGTAGCAAGTGAAAGGGATAGGTTAGTTAATTAAATTTTGTAAATTAAGGGAGAAGAAGAAGAAGACTATAAAGAAAGAGGAGAGAGAGTGAAATGAAGGAAGCGACAAAGTCAAGAATGAGTCCAAAGCGAAGCGCTTAGCTGGTCAACAACTCACGAATACAAAAATGAGCTAAATGATTGACGCGTGTTTGGTTATTTCAATTAATGGATTCTATATAGTGTTTGCAAATTCAATAATTATATGGTAACATTTTGGATTCTTTGTGACAATATTTGACGAACTAGGCATGAACAAAAAGTATCAAGCATTTTATATCTTGGTTATGACATTCTAAGAAGACGATTATAACCAAAAATTAAAAAAAATTAACCAATTCGACCAGTTTGATCGTCAAAATTTTAACTTCAATTTACTTTATTAACTCTTATTGTTAAAAATTGATCAACTTATTAATTAATCGATCAATTTTAGTAAATTAATAATTTCTTATAAATCAATTAATTTTTGTTAAAATCTCTTTTTTTATTAAAATTCAAACTTTTCAATTGATAAGGACAATCTTTTTCAATCATATTTCAAATTTTTTAATTTTATTTAATTTTTAGCTGATTTTATGAGAGTTTAATATCGACTGAACCTGTAAAACTTTAAATTTCTTATCTTACGAGTTTAACTTCCAGCCTAATTTTTAAAACATTAATTATAACGTGATTGTATATTGAATAGTGTTATATAGGATACTTCTTTCACTTTGCATATGAGTTGTGTGGAAAACTTTACCTTAGAAGGCTTTCATGTTAGGGGATGGGTTAGATAGGTTCAATTTTCTTTTTATAATTGCAAACAATTAGATCCTTGAATATAAAAATAAAAAAGCTTTCCAACAATGCCCCTAGTGGTTTTCCTTTATATTTAAGATTGATTGTCTTGTAAGATTTATAGATTGTCCTGTAAGATTTCAAAGTTTACATTGAACAGATCTTATGACAGTTTTGTATGCAAATTGTACACTCTCTATTGAATAAGTGACTTATTTCATAACACCGAACTAAGTCTTTTAAAAAAGAATCAAATGTTTAAGGGCATCATCTTTGAACTTAGTTACGGGTTTGGCACGTGTTATATTATGTACTCGACTTGATATATCTTACATGATTAAGATTAGCAATAAATATAAGTTACCTTGGTATTATACATCATAAAATAGTTTAAGAAGATTCTTAAATATATATATATATATATATATAACATACTACAAATTTATCTTATGCTATTACCAAGAATGTCTCAAATTTTTTACATTTAGTAACGTTAATCGATCATCAAATTGAGATAAAAATAAATGCAACATTTGGCTATGCTTTTATATTTAGAGTGACATTATTCTATAACGTAGTAAGAACTAAATTTGTGCTTACCTATCATATATGATAAGTGTTAATTACAATATATTTTTAGCATGATTTTATAAAAGTATTTAGTTTATATTTTAATGATTTAGATGAAATTTGGTGCTTACTTTAGTTTATATTTTATTTATGGGCCTTTTCTAACTTTATAAAAAATGAATAAATTTGAATTAAGTTGGAGTAATTTGGTTTGATTTTAGAGGAAAGAATACGAGACCAATATTCAGCTCGTGTGTGAATAAAATATGGGACCAATATGAACTCGTATTCAAGCCATATTTAGCCAATGTTCAATATTTTTTATTATGTTCTTCTCGTTTTTGCCAGAGTAATATAGGACTAACATGGAGTTGTGTTAGACTCGTATTGATGTCATTTTTATAGAAAAAAAGCATAAGAAGGGTATAAAACTACACGAAGACCAACACAAGATTATGTTTGGTCCATGTTTAGCTGAATTCATTGGGTTTTTAAAGGAAAAATAAACAAGATAAAAGAGAAAAAGACATCTAGGAGGGCCAATAATCAATTCCATCAAAGAGAAGCAATCTTGAAGAAAAACAAGATTCCATTTAGATCAATCAAGAAGTGTCAATATTTAAGAGTCGGGAACTCATTCTTATCTTTTGTTTATTCATTGTTTCTTTAGGAGTTTCTTTGTCTTATTATGAACTAAATTGAAATATTAATTTAGATATGATAAAACTTATAATTTGAATTAATTTTTTTCATATAATAAATACTCTTGTCTTCTTAAAAAATATTCATGTTTATATATTATGTGGAATTAAAAGAACAAGAGTTAAAGATTCAACAATTAGAGTCATACATTAAGATAGAGAGATGATTTATATGCTTAGATCACAACATGAATGATGGGGGTTGTATGTTGTCATTAGAGATATAACTGCATAATCTGTATGAATTAACCTATCAAATTTACAAAAAGCAAATTAATGTATTTTTGGATTGTTGTGATTATAAAGAGATTTCAATCAATTACATATATGGATTATATATCTCAAAAGAGAACATGACTGTAACTTAAAACTTTTTATCAGTCTAAATAATCATGATTAATTATTATTATAAATTCAAAGATAGTTAGTGGGACGCTACATCTAAGTTTTGCCTATCTATTGTTTGTTATTCTTATCTATGACCTTGGTTGATTAGCTATTATTTACTATTGAGATTAGTTTAGTTTCTTTTTCTAATTTAACCAACTTTTTACATAGAATAGATAATAAAAAGACTATTAGGATTATTAACACTTGTTTACTTGAATCTAGACAAACGATTAATACTAGTAATAATAGTTTTCATAAGATCGACTTATATTCATCGATGCTAGTTACGATTATAACATGCACTTGTAGTTAAGAAACAATCAAGTTTTTGATATTATTGTCGGGGAATTGTAATGCTAAAATAGCCTCATTTTTTAATTAATCTAGTTAAGTTTTTCTTTTATTTGTGTTTTTGTTTTATCTTTAGCAACAATGTCATAGATAATTTTTTTTCTCATCTTTTTGTGTTTATTCATTTATTTTTAGAGTTCTCTTTCTTTTTTAGAAATTAGACAAATATTTATAGAAAAGGTATTAGGGTTTTTTTAATTTCTATTAAAATTAAATACAACTTTATAATTAAGTCCATCTTAATTAAATTGATTTTTCCTTCACAGACTGCTTTTTAATGTGTGACTCATTAGGTTCATAATATTTTGGCAATGATTACAAATTATAAGTTTAATTCATAATTATAATAAAATAAAAATTTTATTTTAATTATCTTTAATTATTCAGTTAACTAATTTATAATCATAAATCAAGATTGATGTCTAGCAACATGTCATGATCACCAAAATCTCGGAAATGTTAAAGTAATATTATTTAACTTTTCAAGGCATAGTTATGATATATAATTTAATCAGTTCATCATCCAATGTTCCAATTGGATAGAGTATGGATATAATGCCTACCATTCTTCATTTAATTATGTTTGTTCTTGCTAATTAGTAATTGATTTATAATTGATATGTGAAAACAACTTTTCAAATGTCAATTAACTCTGATCAAAGAATTTTATAAATCATTGTTAATCAATAACAGTAGAATATTCTCTCTAATTATATTATAGTGATGAATCATTTGTTGACTTACCTAACTATCCCTATATAGTTCATATTGCATCCAAGTACTATCGATTGAATTATCCTAGGACAATTCATAAGTAGCATCAAAACACAATAATTATTGCACTAGATATCTTGATAATCTCAAGTCTATAGATTAATTATACAATCATCATTATAAGTAAATCCACAAACACATGAGTAATATTTCATTTAGGATTCTCATAGTCAGATCAGATCAATGAACTTATTATCTAATTATAAGCAACCACACATTAGTTTAAGTATCTTTATATTTTAATTTATGAGATCGATTACTTTTTTTATGAAAAAGAAACATAACGTATGATAGTTTTACTATTTTATCACTATCCTGACTTGATGAAACTACAATTAGAAATATTTTGGAATAATATATAAATGTTAATTGAATATTATAATTATGAGCTCACCATAATTTCAACTATATAATAATTATTAGAGGAATTTTTTTTTTATTTCAATACATACAAGATAAAAAAATACTTTAAAATTATTTTATTAATAAATCACTGCCAATTGATTGACAATATCAACTGGCACGACCAGTGGATTGACAGATATTGCCAGATCAGTGATATTGACAGCAATATGACAGTAATAACCAGAAACTCACTTACGAGCAAAAGAAAATCTTGGAGATCTCTACTACAAAAATCAACTACGTAATTCAAGCAGTCACAGAGCAAAGTAAAACATGGCATTTCAATTATCACCGTAAACTCGTCAAAGTTTCCAAACGAAGGAACATCTTCAAACACTAATTAAGTCAGAATTATGCAAATCTGATGGATCAGAAGACACCAAAACAAGTAAAGTTCTTTCTTGTTCAACTAAAGAAACAATGAACATAAGAAGCATAATTTATAAAGATAGGCATTAAAATTCAGATTATAAAACCTGCAAATCACATGTAAATAAATCAGTATTACCTATTGGAAGAATTTCTATTTCTATGCTGGAATTTACATTAATTAGTTGGGCAAAAGATATAAATCTCTTGTGTAGTTTAAGAAAATTTTAAAAATTCTATAGTACTTTAAAAAACCATTTTAATTTTCTGTTTAAAAAATCTATTTTTCTTAGGCTTTGATTAGAAAATAATGATGAAACACATACAATATAAACATCAGATATGAACAAATCAAATATCATTAATATAGTACCTCAACTAAGTTCTCAAAACTAACTTAAACCAATTAAATTAGACTTAAATTAAAAATTTATGACAATTTATATTAAATTATTTATTTGAGTCAAAATTAATTATTTCAGTTCGAGTATAAAAGCTTAATTAAATCTTTATATAAATAACATTTGATTAGTCCATATATGATTATTGTTTTAAAAGATAAAATGCATAATTGAAAGGGCAATAGAACTTATAACTGAATCATCAATTTGAAATAATGAAACTTGTAACTTACCAAAATATAAAGCCAAATTTCTAACAATCTCTCACAAGTTATAAAATTTCAAAATAAATAGTATATTATAAATAAAACAACTTTTACTATGTAATAGACACACTGCACATTTTAAACATAAATACACATTTTATGACTAGGATTCAATTATTGTAAGCCATCTGATTGGAATAATCGAAAATTAACGAGTTAAGCAAAGTTTGCAATCTATTCTTCCTTCATATACAAGGCTATCAATAAAATTATTATCGCAGATGACTACTCACTAGAGCCGTTTATAATTTATCATCTTCCCTTTTCTAGTACCACGTCTAACTTTATGCCTTCATTCCATAAGAAAATTGGTTGCAGACAGAGCAATAAGCTGTTTATAAATGATATAAATATTACTTAATTATCAAAATTATAAATCAACTAAATCATTATTAGCTCTTTGCAATAACACATTTCATGGTCAAATAAAAAAATCCAACATTAATGTCGTCTAATTAAGGATATTAATTACAAAAAAATCTCAAAATTTATTCAATTTTGTCCGAACTTAAAAAGTGCCAATTAAATATTCAAAAATTTAATTTGTTTTTTCAATTATAGCCTAACGTAACTATTTCCGTTAACATTGATGACATAACTTACCACAGAAGACATAAACCCTAAACATTTATACAAGTCAAACTTTCATTTTAGGATTGAAATCCCCAAATCACTCTCCTCTTCTCCTTCGTCTTCAAAAGCAATAGACTCTCATGCACCTGATTGTTGGGTATTTATACAATCATCATGATGAGTATTTTCACATATACGTAAGTAATGTTCCATAAAGAGTTGTCATGATGGATCGGATTAGTTTAATGAACTCATTATTTGACAAGCACTCACATGTTTGTTTAATAATCTTTATATTTTAATTTATGAGATCATATGCTAATTTTTTTCAATATATTAATGTTCAATTTTATTAGAGCAACGATTAAGAATAATTTATAAATAATACATAAATGCAATGTAAATTTCATAATTCTAATATTGAAACTTAAATTTTATCTTATAAGTTAAACATACAAAAATTAAAAATTTCTTTAATTAATTATGTTTATGCAACCAAAACCAAGGCCATTCTCACGGATGTTTATTCTTTCTTATTCATTTCCAAGGATGGACTCAATTTGTCACTATTTTATTTGACGGTGAACCGGATTTGCAATTTAATGGCGTTGATGGCGTTGGATAAAGGGTTTAGTTTTTCTTTTCCCTGTTTGTCTGTTTAAGAACAAAATGTGACGAAACAAACAAGTGTATGAATGTCCGCATTTGCAGTTATTCAGCAATTCACGGTCCTTGAAGGGCTTATGTTGATGGGGGATGTCATTTGGCTACCTCGTTGCTCACACTGACTGCTACTTTCTTTCCCTTCGAAATGTCTACGCCCCACATCCTGATCTTACTGTTGTTGTTAATCTATGTTAATGCCTTCTGTTTTCAGGTTCATGCCTTCAACAGCCACGACTACGACGATGATTATGGCTCATGTGGACCAGATGATGCGATTACGTTTGAATTGATTCACAGGCATGCACCTGAGCTAGCTGATTCAGGCTTTCCCACTCTTGGACCACCCAAAAGCAGGTTAGACCGCATGAAGCAGCTTATGCACAGCGACCATTACAGGCAACAAACAATTGGGCATCGCCTGGGACAAAGAAGGAAGGCTTTTGAGATCAATGGGACAATTCCTGCCGAGATGCCAATCCGTTCGGCTGCAGACGTTGGAATTGGTCAATACTTTGTATCTTTCAGAGTTGGAAGCCCACGGCCTCGTAAGTTTGTGTTGATAGCTGACACAGGGAGCGACCTCACTTGGATGCATTGTGAATACAGATGCGAACATTGTCTTAAACTCCAACCATATCCTGGGATAATTAGGATCTTCGATGCCGATACATCACCGTCCTTCAGGACAATTCCATGTTCATCTATAACCTGCAAAGATGAACTCTCCTTCTCTTTGACTGCTTGTCCTGCGCCAGAAGCACCCTGCCTCTACGACTATAGGTAACGGAAGAAACAGCATTTTGGCTCTGTATTATAATTATCTACGATGGATTCAAATAGCGCAATTATCCATCGGCAGGCCAATGCTTATTCTAATGTCGTTATGACAGATATGCAGATGGCAGAAATGTTATCGGATTATTTGCAAACGAGACTGTAACTGTTGGGCTTCATAATCACCGCAAGATAAAGCTGCATGATGTCTTAATAGGGTGTAGTCAAGTGTTCAACGGTTCCTTTCGCCACACTGACGGTATAATGGGGTTAGGCTACAGCCAACATTCATTTGCAATCAGGATTGCCAAACTTTTCGGCTACAAGTTCTCCTATTGTTTGGTTGATCACCTTAGCCCCAGCAACCTTCGAAACTTCCTCACCTTCGGAGACGTTAAAAACACACCAACACTGAAAATGCAGTACACAGAGTTGGTGGTTGATGTTATTAATCCATACTATGCAGTCAATGTCTCAGGCATCTCAGTAGGCAATACACGCCTGAAAATTCCGTCCCCAGTGTGGAATGTCTATGGCAATGGCGGAGCCATTATTGACTCTGGTTCCAGCTTGACATATTTGACACAGCCTGCATATAATGCTGTCATGGAAGCTTACGAGCAACCCTTGGCAAACTACACGAAGGTAAAAATTCCGGACCTGGGGCCAATGGAACTTTGCTTTGAGGCTAAATGGTTCAACGAAACATCAGTGCCCAAATTGACAATTCATTTCATGGACGGGGTTAACTTTGAGCCACCACTAAAGAGCTACTTTATAGATGCTGCTGATGGGGTGCTGTGCCTGGGAATTGTACCGACCGCTTGGCCTGGTGTTTCGGTGATTGGCAATATAATGCAGCAAAATTACATGTGGGAGTTTGACCTTGGCGCTGCCAAGTTGGGTTTTGCTCCTTCATCCTGTATTTCTGATGAATAATTGTAACTGTGTAAGCTTCTTTTTTTCACTCTTTTGTACCTTAAACCAAATTATTAAACTGGTTTGCTGCTGTAAACAAAATAGCCATTACACATTTGCATGGCTACGTATCTAATGCTTATCCCAAATACATTGCGTGTCTTTCCTTTTCCTTTGAATCTTTATTGTATTCTTGCAGAATCTATAAAGAAAATAAGAACACAACTCTAGTAATTACTTAGCAGAAATAGAAAAAAATCAACAGTACTGCTACTAGGTGCGCCTAATACAAAAAGCAGTTAGATGAACCTCAAATACTCATTGAACGTTGGACCCAATACAAACTAGAAAGCAAAGATCTGCTAACCAGCAGTAGCAAAAGTCTCAATCATCTGTCACAGCAACATTAGACACTGGGCAGTCAGGCCAACCACGCTAGCATGCAACAGGCTGGTTAAAGGCCGATGACCTACGCCTTGCCTGAATTCGGTCGTCATATTACGCCCGCTTCCAGATTACGGTTTTTACATTAGGAAGTTCCGCTAACATTTGATGTTAAAAAACACTGCAAGTGATTGCATGCTTAAATATCCCCACTTTAATGGAGTCTTCAGACACCATTGGACTACCACACTCCAACTCTCCAATGTAATACAACAAAGTGGAGTAAGCATAACTGCCAGCCCAAGCCTTCCGAGATTCTCCAAGTAATACAACCAATTAAAGAAAAATGGTAGGGTAAGGACAATTGCCCAAGTTCTTTGGACAACTATGGCATAAAAACATTGGATCTTGGTCAAAATTTACTGTAAAAGACCACCTGTATGCACATAAATTCATAGCCATAGTTAGATAAGGTAGAACGTAGCGTAGCTCCAGAAAATTAGAATGGAGTAATTGTATAACTTCCTTGAATGTTAAGATTCTCACCAAAAACAAAACAAAGATTGAGTACACTAGCTGTATTTATCGGGGTTTTCCCTACTCCGGATGATAGGGACACCATCATCCCTCCAATGTATTCG
>JANSVB020000170.1:2228814-2240712 GCA_025504935.2 Erythroxylum haughtii | reverse complement strand
CATGCATTTTGCAACAAGAAGTGAAATCATTAGGACAAACAAAACTACTAGTAGGTTAGTTGGAATCAAACCTAATTGGGCAGGTATTCGGCTCTGTTCAGCTGTGGTTGGTATTATTTTTCCTAGCCCCCCTCTAACCAATAGTGTCCTGCCATGTCAGCAAACAGACATACTATATGCCAGCGTCATTAAACGACAGTGTTTTCTGGACATCCAGTCCCTATTCGACTATTTCCCTAAATTGCTGTCTAGAGGAGTAGAACTACAAAGTAAGCGAAAGAGTGAGAAGAGCGACAATGGACTCTCAAATGCAGAACACATCATCGTTGCAGCGACTCCAGAACGTGGAAAAGGTTTAAAGTTTTAATGTTTAGTAATTCTTTTGTTTTTGGGTGGTAATGGGTACTGGGTTTGAATCTAATTGGTGGCTTGTAAACTCTTTAGACAATCGTGAGGGTACTGGAGCTTGCAGGGGGTGTAATGGAAGAACTTGCAAATCCAGCTGGTCCTAGGAAAGAAGTCATCAACAACCATTGCCGTGACTTTATGCAAATGATTAAGGTCTCTGATGTCTTCCTTCTCCTTTTTGCTAAGCGAAGTTATTTGCTTTGGTCAGACCTATCTATACTTTTCTTTAATATATGTGTTTTCACTGGATGGTTGTTTTCAGTTTACCTGTAAGTTCTGCTACTAGAGCGATTATTATGCTATAAAAAGTTTCTAAATTTGTGTATTCTGAACACTACACTACATGATTGAGCTTTAAAACTCTTCTTACTTCTAAGTAAGTTTGGTGGAATGCGTCGTAGAAGCTTTTCGGATTATGAGAACATAATCGCAGCAGTGATGTTATATTTGTGATATGCTGTATCTTTGTTGGTGATGTTAGTATTTGGAAAAACGAATTCAGGATATCCAGTTTACCCTGCGAAATGAGATAAAGAGTGCATGCGAATACCGTCCATTTGAGAAGAGCGACTATAGTTCTCGAATATCCAATGAAATCTGTTGCAGCAAGTTGGAGCACGTCATATCCCAGTTGGATCTCATGCAGCAGTCCATTGATAAGTATCATGCTTCCCATTGAACCTTGCCATTTCCGAGGATACAAGGTCTGCCCACCTCTCAACCCCATATCCTTGCTTCCTCTCCCTTTCCCGTTCCCCTTACCTTCCCTCTTCTATATGCTTTTTCCAGTTGTCTTTCCTGTTTGCATGAGATTTATCTGGTATGATATTGTGATTATAGTTTTAGTGTCATCTCCATAAAATTTCTCCCTTTGCATTTGATGCTGAAGATTGTTTTTGATATTTATGCAGGATTGGAAGATTATTTGAGTGGATAAAACCTGGACTCTTTAGAGATTAGTGACGTTGCGTAACCATGAACCCAGCACATATCATATTTAACCATCTTCTCTGTGGAAATTGGATTAGGTCATTTTTGCCCAATAGTAAAATTCCAAGGCTCCTTGAGCAAGTTTGTATCTGGTGATTATTATGCTGAGAATATTAAATATGTTTCAGTGCATCCGAGCAGTAGTTCAGTTTTAGATGTTACGGTACTAGATGAGTTTTTCAGTTCAAGATATGTTCTCTTTACACTTTTCCCGGTTATAGTGTCTTTGATCAGCACAGGTGCATCTCTTGTGGTTTTTCTGAAAGTAATCATGGCAGCTTGGACCTTTTTTATAGTATTATATCACCGCAGTTCTTGCTTTCTACGATTATCAGCTGTGTGTTTGGTGAAATGTTAGACAGTCACAGGGACATAACGCTATAGATAATCCAATACCATGCCATGCAGATAAAGAATTTTATAATGCAATTGTCGACTATGCTAGTTATTGGGTTGTGAGATTGTGGTAAAATCCTTTCAGAAATGTCTCGTGTAACTGGGTTCATTCTCCAATCTACTGAAGGAAAATATGGAACTTTTTTTAATAAATGAAAATATGGGACTGTTGAGAACGTTGACAGCAAACTTTTGGGTTTTGATGCTCATACATTGCTAAATGTGTCATTTCTTGGCAACGAAGTTAAGATATAGAGAGAGCATTTGCACCTCTTTCTCCAGAAACTGAGACCTTATCAAACCAAGAATTGATGATTATGAGTTCCATCCAATCTTAGTCTTTTAGCTCATTTGATCAGCTTTAGACTGCACTAGTTCCTAATATTTGCTTGGATTGAGCAGCAGTTGTGAATTTTTTTTTCTTTTTTCTTTTAGAAATGCTAGATTGAAGCATCCATATCTTTAAGAAAGTTATGATCTTTTGCTTACACAGATTGATTCCAATTGCATAATTGGATCCATCAACTCAATATAAGCTTATCGCTCGCTTCTCGTCTGTGCCCTCCACTTACAGCAACAAACAGCAGTTCTGTTTTTAACTTTACTTTATATTGCTGATAGCCGTTGAATGAACTGAATAATCTTATATGACAAAGAGATCATAAGTTTATCTTAATCAATCAATTTGTTAATGGTTGGAAGATATGAAGAAAGGTTGGAGAATTACGATTTTCTTTGTTCTCCTGAAGACGGTCTTTTGGTGCCCATTTTAACCTCATGCGTATGTATTCCGATCAACGTTGGCTCATTTTGATTAAAATCATCAATCTAGGCATAACGTTTATCAGTTTAGGCACTGCCCCACTATATAATTATGAACACGCTCAAAAGGTGAGAGTTATTTGGAAAGAACAGTTTGGAAGTATAACTCTGAAAACACCAAATCAATGCGAAAGAAAAGAGATTTAATCTATCAGAATCATCAAGTTTACTCTTTAATAGAACTTGTACAGATTGGTCGAGACAGGAGGGGTAGTTGAAGTCATTTTGCTTGCATTTCTCTAATTTGGAGAACTTGTAGCATAGACAGCTGCTATGAGAGTCCTTATAAAGCCAATGGTAATCTTGGCAGTGACACTTTGTAGCACCATTGCGTTCACCCTGTTTTGGCGGCCAAAATCATCTCTCGTCACGAAATCAGACACCATGGCTCGTAGCTTCATTCTTTGGCTTCATGGGTTGGGCGATTCCGGCCCTGCAAATGAACCCATCAAGACTCTCTTTACTTCTCGCGAGTTCAGAAACACCAAATGGTCCTTCCCTTCTGCGCCTGATAGCCCGGTCACCTGTAACTGTAAGTTCATTCTCGTTATGCATTCAAAAATTCAATCTTTTATTGCTTTACAGTTGCTTTCTGGCTTTTGCTTTTCCTTGCTTGCAAGTGAAATCATTAGTAAAGAGCGTGCTTTTGACGTCATGCTCGTTCAAGGGTTTCCGTATTCGAGCGTTGACATGATCTTACTTTCACAGTTCCCGTTTTGGTGGTTTCTTGCTGTAGTTTAAGAGTTTATAGATGGGGTTTAGTCTGTGATACGTAAAGGTTTTTCTGTTGTGTATACTAGAAGCTTAAAACTGATAATGGAAGTGAACCAAGTGATTCATTGGAGTGAATGCTGGTTCTTGCAAGTAAACTGTGTTGATTTTACGGATGGTGATTACTAAAATGGAATGCTGGAAATTTCAATGGGAGCTCGGTTAGGTGGAACAGAGAGTGTAAAATCTTGAATATGCTGTTTTTCACTTGTTATTCATAGTATTCCAGTAATGATGAAAAGAAAAAGATAATTAGAAGAAATAAATTAGAAACTGACACAACTGTTGGCTTTTTTTATAGCCAAACTAAATAAACATTACTAGTACATCAACTTGTGAGTGCAATTTTCATGCACCTCCAGAGATTAATTTATGGTGTGAATGATGAAGAGGCTGAATACTGTTATTCTTCTTCATCTATCGCACCCCTTCCCTACTTGTCTCAAGATTACTTAGTTTCATTGTTGACAAAATGCCATTGAGCACATTACTTCTACTTAAATCATAACACGCCAGTATTCATCAAATTCATTATGGAATATTATTGCTTGTCTTTTGTAGATGGTTATGTAATGTCTTCATGGTTTGATATCCACGAGATCCCTGTGACAGCTGTGAGTTGATCATTTTCTTATCTAAACTTTATTTTGCCGTCTTCTTCTTGATCCATTAGACTTTCGTCTTGTTCCATTGAATTACAGACTTCGAGCTTATTTATACTTTTATTGGCGATGAAAAAAAAAAGAACCACAAAGTGTTTATTTTTCTCTATGATAGTGTTGAGAAAATAGATAGCAAGAAAATAACGAAAGATAGAACATAAAAACACAATATTTTTAACGAGGTTAAGCCAATTGACTTTGTTTATGTCCTTGGGAATTAAGAGTGACTGATTCTCTTTTGAATAATTATACTAATGGTTCCAGTAAAATAGGTTTATATATGTGTATATATATATGTATGTATATATATATATATCTAATTGGTACAATTTTATTCAAATAGTCCATTTACTGAAATCAACCAAATTAAAGTGCACTGAAACCATGTTGTTAAGATAAGGTTAACTTTCACAATCATAGGTTAGGAGACGGTCATACCCTGGCCATGAGTCTCATTGTCTGTTTCTAGAAAATGCCATTGGTTTTGGTATGACTATGTCTCATATCGTGTCTTCTTTCAGAAACACCTCCTCCAACTAACACTTCCATTCATTCACCTTGTGTCTTCACCTTTGTTTTAAACATATCTTGGGTCACCCTCGTGTCTTAGACCATGTCCACTCAAGAGGTTTCCAAGAAATGTGCATGTCCATCTCAAAACTCCAAGATTTTATGTTTGTGTATATGGGTCTTATACAATAATCTCAACCTTGGTGAATATACACTTTATAGGTTGGATTGTATTCATGTCTAATATCTTGAGACGTTAATCAAGTCTAAGTAATAGTTGAACTTCTCCGTGGCAATCGACTTTGTTAATGTGTTAGCTACATTCTCCGAAGTGTGAACTTTTTCTAATAAGATCTATCTAGATGCGGTTTTCTCCTTGATCTTCTAAAATGTAACGTGTATGTACTTAGTCCTTACATGATATTCTTGACTTTTTTTTCCAAATAAATGATACTTTGACTATCAAGTGAATTTGAAATCCACCTTAATTTATGCCTACCTCTTTTACTAGCTTTGTAAGCCATAATACTTCCTTAGCAATTTCAGCCATTGTCATGTATTCAACTTTAGTTCTAGACAATGCAACAATGGATTGTAATATTGATTTCAACAAATGGACCTTTCTATAAGAGTAAAGGCATACTTTATAGAAGACTTCTTACTATCCAAATTTTTTGCATGGTCCAAATTCTCATATCTCACAATCGAAGATTCATCTTGTTGATATCAATGCCATATAAGGTTGGCAATGGGTCTGGTTAAGTTGCGATTGTTGTTGGCCTAGCTTTACCCGATGCTCATTGCCTATAGGCTGGGTCCAGTCTGAAGCTTAATCAAGCTTGGATGAATGACCTAATCTTGGACTACTTCAAAATGGCATCGTTTTAGTTTTTAGTTTGTTAATACTACAATACAAAATGACATTGTTGTTTTGGACAATTAAACTAAAACGACATTATTTAGATAGAGGGAGTTCAATCCTTTTAGGCCTCTGAAGCTTGAGTCCAGCTAGAAGTCTGATCAACCCAGGCCTGACTTGTTGACTTCAGGTAGAGTTACGCTCTAGTTGCCATTCCTAATCCCATGGTTTAACTTAACCCTCAAGGACCTCAATGTCCACTTGACTACTGTTGAGTGTTGTCTTCCAAGTTTCAGTATGTACCTACCAACCTCAGCAATGGCGTGAACCAAATTTTGCCTTGTACAAACATTGCATACATTAAACATCTAGTACCGCTAGCATATAATAACTTAGGCATATCATCAACCTATGCATCTATTTTCGAACATTGGTCTAAAAAAAGTTTGAAGTGATTTGCCAATGGAGTACGCAAAAGTTTAGCCTTGCTCATTCTAAGTTTGTCCAACATCTTCTCAATGTAGTTGGATTGAGATGACCACAATTTTCTAGAGCTTCTATCCCTTTGAATCTCCATTCTTAATAGTTTTTGACAACATCAAAATTCTTTATCTCAAATTCCTTTCCCAACAAAGTATTTAGTTCCTTCATATTATGATTACACATTTGCAACATTTAGCATATCATCCACATATAGTAGCATGAAACTAAATTATCTATTATTAAGAATCTTAATGCATACACAACAATCATACTTTCATATCTTGTAGCCAATTCAAATGATATAAGAGCCAAACCTTCTATACTATTACTGGGGAGAACAATCATACTTTCATATCTTGTAGCCAATTCAGATCATATGAGAGCCAAAGCTTTTATTGTAGCAACCCATTCTCACAGGATACATACCCGACATCCTGCTGGATATTTGAGTATGTATCCCACAAGGGTGGCATGCTAGAGCAATCACTTCATTAACTTAATCATGGCATCATCATTTAAGAGATAATTATCATACTATTTAAAAACCCTAATTTCTCATTTCATTTCATAAAACTGAATATGTACATTGTAGCTTTACAATCATCATCCTTATATACAACATTAAAGAGTTATTAGAGTCTACAACTTTATATAAAATATGCTACATGCTACATGAAAGAGGAATTTTACTAAAATTTTATCTAGATCCTTCAGTCTCAGCTAAACGACCTTTGAGCCATTTCTTAAATCCAAAAGTACAAAGACTATACTGCTTCTAGAGTTCCTCTGTCTCTAGTATCCTCTCTCGAACCTGAAATTTTAACGTTGCAATTTTGATGAGTTTTGCGAACTCAGTGAGTTAACTATCCTCAATGGTTTACTCAAATCATATAACACATACAATTCATGTAATCATGTAATTCACTTCGTATAACTAATTATCATATAGCATCACATATCACTTGATCACTTATTTCACATTTCTCATCAAGATCAGTCAAACAATTCATTTTGGTCATTTAAAACATACATATTAATTTTATATGCAATGCTTGTGAGACTCACTTTTATTTGTTATTGTTGTGACCGAGTGCCTATAACTGTCCCGTATTTATTGTGGATACCGAGCTCATTAATACTGTCTCTTATCCATTGGGGATACAGGGCTCATTATACATAGTGAGTCTTTGGCTCTTAGTCACTTTCTGAGCTTTAAGCTCTTTTTCGGTGACTACTCCGATCACAATAGCCTTTATCTGTTCATGCATTCATGTAATGAAATGCATCACATGTATTCAGTCAATCAAATGTGCTCAATTTTACACATTCATATTTACTATCATAATCTCATTTACATTTGTCATTGGACCTTGGTCTGACATTCAACATTTAAGTGAAGAATCACTTAGTTTGTCAAATTCACATTCAATGAGGAGTTCCAATATGTTATTCATCCATCAAACGTTTCAGACATTCAATGTCTGGAATCAATACATATACATCACATTCACATAATAATTCAATACATAATTTAAAACAAACAATTAATCAAGTGAGACCATCTAAGTTACTCATAGTTTGCGCCAGAACACTATTGCTTCGAAGTTCCGGCAACGTCTGGATGTTGCTGCTCAATTTGCTCTTCTATATCATGCAACTTTGCACATTTATTTAAGTACTCATTTATGCACATACGTATAATTGGATTATGTACATTGCATGCTTAATGACAAAGACATTTCCTTTATTTTCATCTCAAGATCATTTATATTTCAAAACTCATAAATGTCTAATTTGAACTTAGGTTTACACCTCAATAATACAAATTTATTCTAAGTTCATCACTCAATCAAGCACTAAGGTTCAAGGTTCAATACACTTGATTATCCTAAGTTCCTCAATCGATATTTATCGATCCTTTCTAATGAATTCAGATGGCCATGAAATTTGGTGGAGAGGAAGTACAATATGTGAGGAGTTTGTGGTTGAAATTTCAAGTCAATCAGAGGTCCGGAGAAGTTATGGTCAAAAGAGTGAAGGGTGTTCAAAACTGTCAAAAATCACTACATCTTCACTGTGCGGATACCTACGCTCTGTCACGATCGTGCAACTCCTCTGAGGGTTTCTCTTTGTCACAATCGTGCACTACCTAATGATCAATTTTGCACGGCTATTTTGACAAGGAAAAAGAAGGATTTAGGCAAAATATTCTTCTAAAAAATTGTTCCCATAAGTTTCTAATGACACCAATTTCACACAATTTGGTTTATTATTCTACAAATTATACACCAAAGACTATCGACTGTTCTTGAACTGCAACTGCACCTAATATTTAACTTCAAGTCAAAATTTGAAACTCTTAAAGAAAGAATTTAAATTCGATTTCTTCATGAAAATTGTAGCCATATGTCTCTAGTTTAATCTAAATAAAAAATCATCCTATTTGGATGTCTTCAGATCAAGATATGGCTAAAATATAAATAAATGTTCAGTGAAAATACTCATCTAGCATACTCCAACACACTCCATCACCATTTTCATCCTAATTCATCTCTTTTGTTTAGTCTATCATTTGTAACTTATATGCTCATTATTTCCCCTTCATTCCTACTTCCATTTCAGCTCAACTTCAATCACAAACAATTCGTACTCTATGTTTGATCATAATACCGAAATAGAACATGGAACATCCATTATTTATCAAAATTTTCTGCACTTTTTCTTACACCATTTTCAATTATCTTTCTATTTCATACTCATCTTTTCAACAACTCATGAAAATTTAATCATCATAAACACAAAAACAAGACACCGGTATTCTCATTCTTCATCTACGTTGCACATGTATAATGACCACTATTCTCATGATCATGTAATATCAATTAATCACCATATTGGTTTCATATTCATACTACTCATGAGAATTAACATGTTACTTGCTTGCTAAAACTCCAAGTTCTTCAAAAACACCAAGAAGCCCTAACTTCTCATGTAACCCACGTACATCATTATAGAGGTTGGGAAGTTAAGGTTTCTTGTGGAAACTGAAGATGACAACAAGGTGAGAGTAGCAAGTGAAAGAAAAGAGAGCTAGGTTCAACGTTGATAAAGGTTGGTGAGAAAATTCGTGAAGAAAATGAAAAAGCTCGAATAAGACGAGAAAGTCAAGAAGAAGAAGAAGAAAGCAAGACCAAAACAATTAACTTGGTCTTCCAAAATAATCGTGGGATAAAGGCATGGCTTGGCAAGTGACACTTGTCACTTGCCACATGTCCAATTTCTATGGGTTTAAACTAGGTTATCTTATTTAACTATTCTAGTCAACTCCAATTTCTACTCCAGTTGTCTCCCAATTTTTTATGACATATGTCATTTATAAAAATTTTCACGATCATTTGACTCTTATCTCTACTACCATTTATCAATCGTCTTGCCACTTGACATCTTTCCTAGTTTAAAAGTACCCAAAATTTCAAAAATTTCTTAGATTTTACCAAAAAAATTCAAGATCATCAATTACATTATCCAAATCAAATTTTCAATATATACTACAATTCTTAATACAGTCACATTATAAATCAATTATACCCGAAAAAAATGTCAATGAATGCATGTACAATTATTTTAATGTGCAAAAATTAGTATTCATGTATGTGTGTATGCTATATTATGCATGAGCATGGCATACACTTTCTAACTTCTCAATAGTCTCTGATGTACACTATTCTAGGATTCTAACCCTTAACATGGGATAATGGAACATTACAATTTTAGTTTGGTAGACTATAATTAGTAAACTTGGAATTTATTGTTATAATTGGAAGAATTAAAATGTACATTTGGTCTAGAAAAAATGCCAAGTGGTAAGACAAATTGACACATAGAAAATTAGAATAACTAAGCCTACGAATTAGTAACATTTGACATGAAAAATTAAGTGACAAATGGCATAGCTAATTAATTGACAAATGGCAGCAATGGTTGTGTGAAAAATGGACTAAGTAACTAAGTGTCATAAGGCAACGTATGTACATGACAAATGGAGTATATGCTTAAGGAAAAATGTTAATTTGAGAAAATGACACCTTGCACCTAGTCGAATTAAGCAAAGGTTGGAAATGTTTCAGCTAAGTTCATTTCTTTTTTTTTTCACTCTCTCCACTGAAACTTGCTCCCATCCCACATCTCTGTATTTTGGCTTAAGTCTTGCTAAATTATTACACCAAATCCATTCTTTTACCCTTCACAACATAGTCATAGAACCAAAAAATTATTGTTCATGTTGTGGTCTTTTATCCTAATTGAAAACCAGTCTATTTCTACCTTGAATTTGTGATGATTATGCATGCATGGAGAGTTGTATTAGCTTGATCTTTGAGGTGAAAATATGAGCTAGACTAGTAAGTGAAAGATTGATTTTTATAGCATGTTATGATAGAAGGATTATGATGATTGAATTGGGATGGATTGTATATAATGTTGATGATGAAGTGTGTTGGAAAATGATACATGAATTGGATACTATTCTGCTTTGTTCCTGATGTATAAAATCATAGGTTCTAGGTTGTTTTATGGATGAATTATATTGAGATTTGAAGTATAAATGAAGGTGGATTCATGATAAAGATAGGTGTTGTTGAAGTGTTCTTAAATCTAGAAAATTAGATATGTAGGTGTGTTTGTAAAAAGTGACTGTTAATGTTATAAGTGAGCAGAATTTTGTAAGCCTTAGTGTAACCAATAAGGAAGTTAAATTAACCTGAAATGAAGTAACCTTAACGGACATGAAATATGAAAATTTTCAAGTGTTAGTGATGTCTCTAAGGTTGTAAAATTCATAAAGTATTGAAGGTAGTAAAATTACACACATTAGTGATGTTGATGACAAATTCTGAAATTTTAATTTCAGCCTTGAGTACATGTCTAATCACCTCAGAAATTTCACTCTAAATTGGTATATTTGAACTTGATTAAGGCTAGCAATGAGCCTAGATTATTGCTTGATTAATTGGTTAAGAGTTTGATAAGTTTATGTAGTTAATTGTTGTAATAACCTAAATAATGGACTGTTTTAATATGGTTGAGTTCAAATCTGATAATTTTGATTCATTAAAGGAATAAATGAATTCTTTTGATGCAAACATGAACTTAAAGACATGAGTAATGTGTATAAGATATGGATGAATGGGCAATTAATAACATGGGGTAACTATGAATGCGAATGCGAAAAATGTATGAATACATATTCCTGGAAAAAGTTTGGTGAATGTATAGATCTAGCTTACTAAAATTTCAAATTTAACGTAACAATTGTGTGTGGATTATGAAAGGTTTTTTTATCATGGAAATGTTCAAGGATAAGTGTAAAGTATGGTTGATAAATTTGGACTGAATCAAGCTAACTTAAAGGTACAAACCTGATTGCAAAGTGGTAATATACAAGCTATGATTTTTGAATGGTCAAGAACTGTGAATAAGGATACATACTTGGGATAGTCAATTAAGCATACATTGATCATAACACATACATCATTTGATTAAACAAGTTATTAAGGTATAAATATGTGTGTATTGCATGATATAAAAGCACAAATTAAGCATCCACATCCAAACATTGTCGAATCGTCAAGGCAATAGCTTATATAGAGCGTACTGTGAGTTAACCTAGATGTTTTCTCACTATGATTGAATTTTTTTTACTATTGTCAATTATTGAATTGTTACCGATAATTGTGATAATTTTAGACATTGATGGTCTGAGGAGTTTGATATTCAGGATTGTATTGGAAGTGTTATCTATCTGTATGTGCAATATGAAATGTGTACTCAACTGAATGTTGAATGCCAAACTCTGATCCGATCAATATGATAAGTGACTATGCACTTTGAATGAAAGTTATTGCTGGCCCCTAAATTTTTCTTGTTGAGTTAAGCATGATTTAAATAAATTATGAGGTCTTGATAGATTAATTTTTGGAGTTAATTATTATGTCAATG
>JANSVB020000170.1:2213458-2223505 GCA_025504935.2 Erythroxylum haughtii | reverse complement strand
TTCCTCCCCGCCGCCATCCTCACTCTTGCCTCCACCTTGTCTCCGGAGGACAGAGAGGTGTTGGCCTATCTCATCTCTTCCTCAGCCTCCAACACGGTTCATAATAACATGACCAGAAATTTATCATCATCATCATCATCGCCTCTCCGCAAGTCCACTACTACTCCTAGTACCCCAAAGACCGTAGGTCGTAGGAAGATTGGCAACGACCATCCTCCGTTGTTCTACTGCGACTGTTTCAGGTGCTATATGAGCTACTGGGTTCGATGGGACTCGTCTCCCAACCGCCACCTCATACACGAGATCATCGATGCTTTTGAGGATAGCTTGTTGGCACAGAGAAAGCATATGGGTAACAACAAGAACAACAGAAAGGACAGGAAGAGGAAGGTGACGAACGGGGGTCCTGATCAAGGGTCGTCGAAGACCTCTGATAAGTCGGGCGGCGATCAATCTGATTCCCCCAAGGAGAGGAAGAGTTGCAGCGACTGTGGTGGGGGCGATGAGGAGGCAACGGAAAAAGGGTCGGTGAGGAGGTTAGTGAGTTTCATAGGGGAGACGTTGTGGGGAGTGTTGGGTTAGTGAACGTTGCCGGTAAGTGAAAAACGGTTGTCGGAACTTAGGGGTTGCGACTTGCGACTATAAATAACATGTGTCTGTTTACCTTTTTTTCAGGGTTTGTTTTCCAGCAAGCAGTTCTGTAAGTAAATATCTTGTAGAGAATCTAGGAGGCTGGTAGTTTCTCCGTAGCTATAGAAAGCAAAAACAGATCATTGCATGAATTCTGATCCATGTCTGTTGGTAGATCTTTCAGCTCTCTCTATTGATATATGATTATATATCACACAAGGCAGATGTGTATGCTCAATATTATCTTCAATGAGCTTGTTTTTCTTTCTTTTTGTCAATGTGTTCTGTGTTTTTTTTCTTCCTTCATCTCTTATAATTAACCCCCTCCTCACCCTTAGTATAAGCACTGAAAAACAAACTTAAAATGTATAAATTTAAAATTTTCCTTTTAAGTGGCACAATATTCTTTTTAGTTTGTTGAAATAGTATTTTTGTTTAATTAATATTTTTTAAGTTTAAATTTTATTAAGAAAATAAAATCTCACTTAACCAATTTAAAAAAATGTTAAAAAATGGTGTAAAAATAATATTTTATTCATTGATCAAAATAAATAAAACAAGAATCCACTGAGTTTATTAATACTGCTGAAGCAGCCACCACTGATTCAGACACACGCAGCACCCACCAATTCAGTTCCAGCTTCAATTTGCTTGTCTTCTTGTTCCCCCGTCACCCGTCATTTTCCCTTTATATTTTCTGACTGTATTCACCAGCTAATCTCCTCAAAATTCACTATGGTTGCCTCGTCTGCTTTTGGAGCAAGTACATTCTAATGTCCTAAGAAAAGTTCTTGGAATGCTCCATGTTCTTGCCTTGTGCTAAGAAAAAAACGGACGCCAAGAAGTTGTCTCGCCAACCTCGATGAGCACATGTGCGGTGTGCCCTTCTACACTTGCCCCAAACTTTTTCTTGTTTAATGTTTCCGCTCAAACTTTAAGAAATCTAATCTAATCTTTGAATCTGCATGAGTGGATACGCACTGTGATCTAACTCCTGATTATTCTATTTTTAATAGAGCTCACTTCAAGGTCTCGTCTTTCAACTCCAGTGCTCTAATCAATTTTTGATCTTAACTTACTTGCATTAACTCACAGATGCTTTGAACCAACGCACCAATCAAATGCGGCATGGAAAAGGTCAAGTTTTGTTTTAAATTCTAGCCAAGCAAGTAAGATCTGACTCTTGTGTGTGTAGCTAGTTGCTATCATGCAGGGGAAGCAAGGAGTAGGAGTCGTTGAGCAACGCAAGTCCTTCTAATGAAGTGTAGTGGCATCATTGGCTGGAAGTGTAAGGAGTGAAAAAGGGGAGAGAGAGAAACCAAACAAGAAGCAAACTGACTCTTTCAATCGTTTGAATGAGTCAAGAATCAAAAAAAAAAGTCCGCTTCTCTCTAATTTGTTATATCCAAGAAAAACGCACAAATGTCAGCTGCCTTGCCTTTCGGTCATTATCAACAAGCAAAAAGCTGCCGTACTTGACCGTTTGAAGCAGGAAAGTCGAAGTCATACAGATACAGCAGACTATTTACTACCTGTTAATTAATTTCCAAATCACATTGTACATCTTATTGATACATGAATCACTATGGCTGATTACTTTATTCTTCTTAGTTCAAAAGTTATTATCTTTGATCTTATGGTCTACGATTTGAGCATCTGACGTAAGAGCAGTTGATGGATTGACTCCGTAGGATTTGAGTGAGAATTGATAATTTAGGTTGAGAAATGGTGGCATTAGGTCAAGTTAGAGCTGGAAGTCTCAATCAACAGAACAGTCCCAAGCTAAAAGAGGTGTAGTCTGGGAGCGGGATGGGCCTATTGGGGGTTACGAGAGCCTACAAGAACAATTGTGGAGAAGTGGCTTGGAATGAACGAGAGCTGACAAAAACAACCAGTGCTTGTATTTGTTTTATGTATGACTCTTATTTCCAGGCAGGAATAGGATAGCTAGGCATGAACAGGTATGGATGATGAGCTGATTGAAACACAACCTTTGAAGCGCTCAAGAATGAGATTTGGGGTGACAAGGGTAGACTGAGAAGTGAGAGGAAGGCCTTCTCTAACGCATTGATCGTACTTCTCCAGTGCAGAAACAATAGAGCTGAAATCTGGCCGCTTGGATGGGTTAGCCGCCCAGCACCTTTTTATCAAGTTCGCAAGTGCGGGCTGACAACTAGCAGGTAATGGAGGGCGTTCGTTCTGCCAAAGAATACTCATTTATTACACTTGATGTAATTCAACCAGACAACCAAGCAACCAGGTAATTACCTTCTCAGCCACTGCAAATGCAGCCTGCACAGGGGTCATTCCTTGAAACGGAAGCAACGCTGTCGTCAGCTCCCACATTACTATCCCAAAACTATATACATCTACTTTTCTTGTATACGCTTTCTCCTTTATCATTTCAGGCGCCATCCACCGGTACGTTCCCATGTTGCCTTTGCTCTCTCGGCACTGCGTTTCTAGACACGATGTTCCGAAATCTGCCACTTCTACCCTCATTTCTTCATTTAGAAGCAAATTATTAGATTTTAGGTCTCTGTGGATCACACCTTGAGAATGAAGATACTCCATTCCTCTTGAGATATCAAGCGCTAACCTCAGTACTGTTTGTGTTGAAAGAGAGTACGGTTCTTTCTTGTTCAGACACATCCTTAGTGTTCCTTGAGACATATATTCTGTGATGATACAGTACACCGGTGGCTTTTTACAAGCTGCAATGAACTGTAACCATAAAATTTTAAATCCATTAATAATTTGGATCATCACGCTTTGTCTACATGGTGACCTACTGGACAGATCAAGGTAATTGGTAGAATTGTGTTCTTATCCCAGTTCAATTTTTAGATGCATCGAAACTAACTTCCAGGCAGCCAGTGGAAACTTTTTCTTCTCTATTATGTATAACTGAATTAATCAAAATGCGTCCAACATATAACCAGAAGACTAAATTTCCTGCATTTCAATCTTAATAAAGAAATAATTTACCTGCACTATATTGGGATGAAAGAGGCGCGAAAGGAGAGCAACTTCAGACTTAAATTGTTGTTCAAGCAAAGCTCTAGTCTCCTCCTCCTGGTTTGGAATCCTCACCATTTTCACTGCAACAGCTCTCTGCTTATAAATTCCACGGTAAATCCTACTATGAGCCCCTGACGCAAACTTGTTACCTATAAACAGTTGCGAAAGATCAGCTGTCCATTCCTCTTGATCCTCCTTTGAAACATCCCAGGCCTCAACAGTCTCAGATTCCAATATCATCGACCATGATTCTAAACTGTCAAATCTCTTCCTCTCCATGTTCTCCACGTCAAAATTCAACTGTGTTTTCCACGCAGACGGGGTTGACACCGTCTTGCTCTTAGATCTTCGAAACCGTAATGCATGGAAACATGAAGTCGCCATTGAAGGGCTTTAATTATAATCTCACCTTAGAACTTTCTGTGACATGGGTTGTGTTCAAGTTTTTGTGTCAAAACAAACAATCAGAAGGAGCTTTCCTTCTGGATGTATGTCTTGATTTCAGAAAGTGCATGAACTGATTCAGAAACATGGGGCCTATGGTGTAATGAACATGAAAAATGGGTTTTCATGAGGTGGCCAAAGCAAGGACAAACGAGTCACAGAAGCAAAAACGAGACGACAATTTTTTGCAAGAAAGAACAGAGGGAGCAAGTTAAATGCAAGCAATCCATCATGAGAGCTTTTCCATGAGGAAAGGAAGAAAAAGAACAAAACTAGTGAACCGGGTCATGGAGAAGGCAGGAGAGTTAACAACATAAAATCTCTAAAACAGAAGAAAGTCAAGGAGTTTGAAGAAAATGCAGGACGGTTGCATGTAGCTAAAAGAGAGATGAGATTTTCACGGCTTTTCTGGGAAAGACATCAAGAAATTGATTAGGTTGCTTAGCAATGGAAAGATGAATTCAAAACAGAGATTTCAGGGGTGTCTTGTGATTGCCTTCGTTCAAAAGCAAGACTTTTTTTAAAAAAAAATGTTCGACAGCGAGATTGATAGAAAGAGAGAGGAGAGGAGCATTTTTCTCTACCGAATCCAACTCCTCCGTTTCTGCATGTTTCTTTTTACGTCATTAATGTTATCAAGTGGATACAGTGTCGAAAAGTGCTCTCATGACACGAAGTTAGTGGCTATTAATTATTATCCTTTCCTTCAAGCTCTGGTCCTACTCCTATTACAGGTTCTAACAAACTCGCACTCCCATTTTCGACTTTACAGAGACACAAATGGGCAAGTACACTTGTCCAGTGTTGCTTAGGACAAGTGGCGTATGATACAAACATGCTGTCTCTTTTATTCTTCTGTGTTGTGCCCATAATTTGGTTCTCTTTTCCAATGGCCTACTTAGTTCTAATTTCATGTAATCTTCATCCCAAAAGGCCTTAATTATCCAAGTATTGATAGATTGCATAAGAAAGCATTTCCTATTATACCCAGCCCTAACTAAATTGTCATTACCTTAAACGATTTTAAGGCCTCAAGGCTAGTGCATGATTTCCAGATTGTGCCAAATCTTATGTTCTCTAGTTATTTTCCTTCTCTGAAACACATTAACCTCTCCATACATTTCCTTTTCTTTTTCTTTTGGCTATGTCGACACGTTATGGCATATGATTCTACCTAATATTCTTAGCACAAACCAGCAAATTAGCTGGCCAGATGCTCATACCCCGGAAAGGATTCAGGCCCCGGCCAAACTAGTTATATTCACCTTTATTCCAAACGAAAAGACTTGGTTTTCCTGAGAAAATGGAATCAAGCATGAGTTTTCCCAATCAGTGGCTTAATATTCCACGACTGTATGTTTTAATCAAATAAAACTGAGTACTTTCCTTACATGTTCCTTAAATTGATTTTTTATCTTGAAACATTAAGGTATCGTATTGTAGGTCTGAGTAATTTCGTATTGTAGGCAGTTTGTTGCATATTTAGTTTTAGACAAGAATATGGGCAAATACACATAAGTTTTCTATGTCGTGTGTTCATGTTTTCTTTGAGAGAAGAATAAAAATATATACATGTTTGTGTTTTATATCATGTATGCATTTTAACGTGTTCAAAGAGGAATACGATTATGTGTCAAACCGTGTTTATACTGATGAACTATACCGATAGTATTATTTAGTGAAATTGATATTATGACTTGAAAAAATCCAAGTAAATCATGTCATATTATGTCTGAATAAATTAATTTGGTTCACTATTAACTTGTTTAGATGTTATCAAGTTATTGTAACCATTAGACTAAGAATTTATATCTTGGTTACCAATTATTCAGGAATAATTGAACTTTTTATATTGTTAATATAACATAAGCATGTAGGTGATTTTTGTTTGTTTATTTGACTAAAATCAATGTTGAATGTGACAAGAGAGTGGCCAGATATGTGAAATATTAGCCCTTATATATGTATATATACATGATTTTGTAATGAAAAACTACGTGTTTGACTAAAAATACAAGGTTGCTATTAACTTGTTCTTCCTTTTCGTATGTTAAGGTTCCAATTCTATTCTAAACACATCATTTTTGACATGATATTAGAGGTACAAGGATCTTAAACGTTTGTTTAAGTGAAAATTAAGACAAAATATCAACTCTTGTTCCTAAATGCACACTGAAACCAAGGATGTCCAGATCTAATACAATACTGATTTCAACAAGTTTCTCTGTAACTTCTCTTCCCATGTTTAATGATGACAACTATGTCATATGGACTGACAAGATAAAGGCTTACTTTAAGAGTTTATGACCTTTAAAAAGTGGTGTATTGAAACCACTTTATTTCTATATAACCCAGTAGTCAATCAGTCAAGAATCATAAAAAGGAGAAGGAAAAGACCTATAAGGCACTTGTAGCCATGCATGCTTTAACTTTAGAGGCCATTTTTGTAAGTAATTATGAATTATGAGATCCGGAAGAATTTTGGAACAAGGTGAAGAGTTTCAAGATTTAGATAGAACTAGACGACAATAAATAATTAACCTTTGGGGGTACTTTGAGCTATTGAAGATGTAAAAATGTGAATTCGTCAAAGAGTTCAGTGACGAACTCATGAAGATTGTAAATCAATTAAGGCTACTTGGAGGGAAAAAAAGTTATTAGTAAAGTCCTTATAAGTGTCTCTTAAATTTTGCCGCCAAAATCTTAGCCTTTGAGGAGTCTAATAATATGCCATAGTTCACATTGATAGACCTTGTAAATTATCTTCAAGATTATGAACAAAGATGGCTTCAAAGGTAAGAAAAAGAAGTTGTAAAAGGGCTGTCCAAGGGTAAATTATGTCTCAACTAAAATATAACAAGCCAAGTAAAAGAAAGGAACAAAGTTGGAAAAAAGAAAAACCAAAAAGGACAAGGACAACATCATAATGGAAGCAAGAAGGAAAATTTGTACCTTACAAATATTGTAAAAAAAGAAGGCAATCATCCACTAAAGTATTATTGGTTCAAATGATACATAAGAAATAAAGCTTACGAACAACTTGAAAATGTTGAAAAAGGATAAAAGGCTAAAGAGAATGGCCTACAACAAGAAGGTAATGTAATTGAATTTGATGAACATGAAGAAGAGACCTTATTCACAGTATTTGTAATGTCTAACTTCAATAACTACATGGAGCAACTTTCAAATTCAAGTTGCAAATGTCAAATGGCGCGCTCATGATGAATCCATTTTCAAGGTCCTTGATAACAGTTGCCAAATGCCAAACAAGGTTAAAAGTTAAAATGGAGCATGCATAGCAAGGAAAGGAAAGAACAATTATTAGCAAAACATAGTCAGGTATTAAGTTAATTACTAATGTGCATCTGTGTCAAGTTTGGATCAAAATTTTCCTAGTGTGGGTCAATTAGTTGACAAAGGTTATGCTATAAACTTTTTCTAAAGATAATTGTATTATATTTGTTGGTTCCCATATATCACAAGAGAGGAGGGTGAATTATGTATGTTCACTTTTACTATATTTCTAAATTAATGAATGAATTGCTTAATCTTATGAATAATTATACAAAGTTAATATAAAAATTCATAAAACAAACATACTAATAACAAAATAGAGTAGGGAAAGAGGGATAATAGCTTGGTCGAATAATCCTTGGCCTACGTACATTCTCTAAGTTTAAAAATTTAGTAGCTTCTTCCCAAAATAGGTGAAGAGAAACCCTCCATGCAACATCTTCTTTGTTGTGAGTGAAGAGGAACCTTTTAAAAAAAGTCATTAAAAACAAAATTATTAGTTACAATGTCTAGCAATAGTAATAGTAATCGACCAATATAGTATAACCTAAAGAATTAAAAAAAATCAAAGTGTTCTAGGTACTTGTATAAACTTGGATCCTTAAGAGTTAGTTCTTAAACCTTTCTTTTATTCCATATTCTTTTAGGACTACTTAAAAAATATTGTCTCAATTTATTTGTATAAATCCATATTTATTATAAAATTGCATCTCATATTATGGAAATTGAAAGTGTTAGTGTTATATGATAAAGACTAATAAAATTGTAGCCTATATGTATTTTTAGGTTTTCATTCACTACAAGAAAATTACAAATTACTGATGGAACAAATTTCGCTGTAACTTAGCGACAGAAATTGAGTTTTTGTCGGTACATTTGTCGAAAAAAAGGTATTTTGTGATGGAAAAAAATTGTCCATAAAGGTAGAGGAAATTTATCCAAGAAATTTTGCCGACTAAATTTTGCGACAGAATAGTGAAGGTTGTCGTAAAAATAAGCGGAAATGGCTGGTAGTAAAAATAAGCATTGGGGTTTATTGATGGAAGAAATGTCCATCGATAAATTACCGACAAAACTATCATTTTGTCTATAAAATTTAAAGTTAAACGATATCGTTTGGGTCTTCGGCTTCAACATTTTTAATTAAAGGAAAACAATACCTCATCCCTTCCTTGCTTATTTTTTCTTCGTTTTCTTCCTTAATCACCATTGTTTGTCTTCTTTCTTAATCATCGACGTTCGTCTTCTTCAGCTTTTCTTCCATCATCTTTAGTTAATCATCTGTTGAGGTTAGTCGTCTATGCTTTGCTCTCGATTTTATTTTTTCTGCAAGAAATTTTGTTGTTAAATGCTTATATGATCTTCAATTTTGTTGATGTGATTTGATTATTCTGCATTTTTCAACTATGATTGGTTCATTTTTTGTTTCATCGTGTTTATGTTGGTGAATAATTGAAAAATACAGTGGTTTTATTATTAGTTAGAGATGAATTTAATTTGTCTATGAATCGTTCGATGAAATGTCTCTTATTGGTGAGACTTGGTTAATTGCCAGATATTAATGCTCTTATCAACTTATTTTCTGTCTCATCTTTAACTAAGCCATGAATGTAAGCACAAGATTTTTTTTTGTTTTGGGAAATTAGACATAGTGAGCCGATTGTTCCCTTTTATGAGTTCTTTGACTATGCAAGATTCATGAAACTTGTGATACTCATATATGTTGTCCATTAATTATAAGAATTATAAGATTTTTTTAATTTTATAAATAGTTTGCATGTAATCTTTGCCCATATGATAGAGAAGTTATTTAGTTTTCCCTTTTTGATGTTTATCAATTTATACATTGTACATCTTTTTATGTTAACATAAAGGGATATAATGATATTTAACTTGATTGTTTCAAGATGCATGAAATAAGATGGAGCATGCATTGCATATTGATTTCGTATAAGGGGAGCTTACTCAAAGTCATTTATTTTTCCTAATATGACCAAATATTTTTCCATAATGAAAAAGATGGAGATATTTAGACAAAATGACTTTTTAACTGATAGTTTTGATGATAAAAAACTACTATTATCTTTATAACAAGTGATATTAATAATTTAATATTTGAAAGATTAAGTTCAATGGAAGATAAAGTGATAAAAGGAACTAATTGAGTCAATCTTGTAGTTAAAGAATGAAGGAAATGAGAAAAGTGGAGCACATATGCAATTCAAATGAAGAACTAGAAATAACGAGGAGTCAATGATATAAAAATTTAAGGAAAACATTATAATCTTTCTTTGTCATTTCAATAAATTAAGGACTCAATCATTGCATAATTAGTTGCATATAATGCATAATACATAAATGTTTTGTCATAATCCAAAGCAACTTTAGAATGCATAGAATGAATATTAGCTCTTGGAATCTAAAGAAAATGCTTAGAGTAGTTCCATAAGACTTAAAATCGAAAATGAAATGCCTATAGGTAGTTCTTAGGACTTAAAACCAAACTAAAATGAAATGGAATCCCTAAAATGAATATTAGGGGTTAAAAATGGAGAAAATGTTTGAAGTTGTATGATATGACTTGAAATAAGAATGAAATGCTTAAAGGTGGATGTCGGGGCTTAAAAATAAAATATCTAGAATGACCTTTAAATTAAT
>JANSVB020000170.1:2149996-2163468 GCA_025504935.2 Erythroxylum haughtii | reverse complement strand
TGTCTAAGAGTCTCAAAAATTGTCATGAAGTGAAGAATTGGGTGCAGTGTTGGTGTATGAATGAAAAATTTGTCTTCGGATTTTAGGGGCAAATTTGGGATTGATACAGATAGATTTTGGCAAAATTGCCTTCTTTAAAGTTGTAGATCCCATTCTCACGTAATATATCAAATATATATTTAGACATGCAATTTGTAGACACGTAATAAAATTATATGCATAAAGTTAATTAATCTATGTCTGACTTGAGTTACTGATGAGGGTAAGCCTTGAAGCAATTGGTAAAGTTACTCTTTTGCTATCATAAAGTCACAAGTTCAAGTCACAAAAACAACCTTTTTGTAAAAATACAAAGAGAAGGTTACATACATTATGACCCTTCCTAGACCCCTGCAAAGCAAGGAGCCCTTTACACTGGGTACGTTGACGTTTGACATTGATTTGAGTTATTGATATAATCTTCATAATCTAAAATAATATCTCCAACTCTTTAGATAATTAAACTATATCAAACTTATATTTCTAAATGAATTAAATTTTAACTCAAACAAAAATTTAATTTGATTTGAAAATAATTTTTATATTTGAATTAGAAACTATTTCCAATTATCTTGAATCTTTTAACAAAATTTGATTGAAAAATTTTTATTAAATTATTCTTCTTACTTATTACAATATAGAAAAACTCATTTTTCATAATTTTGTAAGTAAGACATTTTAATCCAATTGGAAAACTATTTCTAATCTAATTAGAAAATTTTCCCTAATTAAAAATTATTTTCTAATATTAAAATGAAACTATTTTTATATTAAATAAAATTTTTAATTTAATAGTGAAAGTCTTTTACATTATTTATGTAGAGATTAAATTTCTTAATTAAATAGAAAATATTTTCATCTTCTTTTCAAATTTAACCAAGAAAAGTACCTTTTGCAATAAATCAAAAGGCTTATTTTTTTAAATAAGTGAAGAAATAATTTAGAAATAAAATAATATTTAAAAATAAAATAATTAATTTAAGATAAATTAAATTAATAAAATAATTAATTTAATTTATCTTAATCTATTTATAACTATTCGAGGGCACTTATTGCCTATGTGTAAGTTGACATTTAGAATGGGTAATGAGAAGGAGGGGTTCATAATTTTTAAAGCCTTGAAAAAGTCTACCTTTGATACTTGCTATATAAATAATATTATTAATTTTATTATGCATAGTGACTTATCTAAAGTTATTGATGTTGACTTTTTGGAAACATGTTTAGTTTTAGGGCATAATGAAAAAGAGAAGGATTCTATCCTTATTGATTATGTTTATAAGTTGCAAAAAGAGGGCTACAAACCTTGATTTGCTTGTGTTCTTGATGAATTGGGAGAAGGAAAGCCTAAACCCCTACTACCTACCCAAAAGCACCTAGGCTTAATATGAAGTAATTACCTTCTCACTTGCATTATGTATATCTATAAGAAAATAATACTTATCATATTATCTCTTCTTCTCTAACTTTTAAACAGGAAGACAATTTTCTTACAGTTCTATAACAGCACAATATAGTAATTATGTAAACATCTCAAATATTCATAGGATCAGTCCATCATTATGTCCCCATCAAATCCTAATGGAGAACAACCATAAGCCTAGTATGGACAATTAGTAATGACTCAATCCGAATATGAAAGAGGTTGTATGCTATAAGGTAACTACACTCTTAGATATAAGAATCATGTACCCTATTTCTAATAAATCTTAGGTGATTTATATGTTAATTATACAAAAGAAGGGAGGAATAAACATAATAAAAATGAGAAAAATGATTTTATCTTTATTAGGACTATCACTGTATAAAGGGTGTGCATCGATTACAGGAAGTTAAATGTTGCTACTTAGAAGGATCACTTCCTTCAACTGCTTATTAAACAGATGTTGGAAGGATTAGCAAGACATGCATTTTATTACTTTTTAATGGATATTTAAGTTATAACCAAATCATGATTTTGCCAAAGGATTAAAAGAAGACAACCTTTATATTTCCCTTATCATATGATGCCCTTTGGGTTATGTAAGGCATCATCCAGTTTCCCATGGTGTATAATGGCTATTTTCTCTGACATGCTGGAGAAAACAATTGAGGTATTTATGGATGATTTTTCTATTTTTGGGTCTTCTTTTGATGCCTACTTGTTTAATTTGAGATAGGTGTTCCAAATATACGAAGAAACCAATTTGGTGCTTAACTGAAAAAAATGTAATTTTATGGTACAAGAAAGAATAATGTTGAAGCATAGGATTTCAAGACATGGTATTAATGTTGATTAGGCTAAAGTGAAAATTATAGAGAGATTACCACCCCTAACTTCAACATATGTAGTAAAAAAATTTCTTGGGCATATTGAGTTTTTTTTTGGTGTTTTATATGATATTTCTACAGAATTATTAAACCTATTTGCTATTTATTACAAAAATATGTCCCTTTTAAGTTTACTAACGAATGTCATAATGCATTTAACAAGTTTAGGAGGTAACTTTGGTTCATATCATAGTCATACCTAATTGAAAGTTCCCATTTGAGTTAATATGGGATGCTAACAATTACATAGTAGGGGTTATTTTATGGAAAAATAGGATAAGAAACTTCATGCCATATATTTTGCTAGAAAAGTTCATAATGATGCCCAAATTAATTATTGCTACCATTGATAAAGAATTTCTAATTGTATTTTTTGTTTTTGAGAAATTTAGATATTATCTTATTGGATCTAAAGTGATATTTACAATATCCATTCAACTTTGAAATATCTCTTGTATAAAAAGGGTGTCAAACTAAGATTAATTTGTTAGGTTCTTCTTTTGAAGGAATTTGACTTAGAAATAAAAAGAAGATGGGGGTTAGAGAACTTAATGGCATATCATTTATCAAGACTAGAGTAAGGAGATTATGTGGATGAGGAATCTATAAGTAATTAATTTTCCAATGAGAGGCTTTATAATGTTTAACACAATGAAGCCCTTTAATTTATAGATTTTGTGAACTTTCTTGTCTAAATGGTCCTGGAAGATCTTTCCTATCATTTTTAAAGAATAAATTCCTTTTAAAAGTTAAATTTTACTATTAGTAAGATCCTTTAGTATTCTAGTATTGACTTTATGAGGTTATTAGAAGAAGTCTACTTGAGGAGAAAATGAGAAAGGTTTTACATTAGTGACATTCTTCTCCCTATAGTGGATATCATGGTGCGATAAAACTAATGCTAGTCTTACAATGTGAGTTTTATTAGCTATACTTTTCAAAGATGCTAGGAGCATTATAATTACATATGACCAATGCTAGACAATAGGAAATATTAAAAAATGACATGAGATGCCTTAGAATATAGTACTAAAAGTAGAGCTTTTTAGTGTTTAAGGAATAGGTTTATGGGGCCATATCCTCCTTCCTATGATAATATATACATTCTAACGATAATGGACTATGTATCTTCTCCATTTTTGGTATACCTTAGACTATCATTAATGATAATGGTGTTCGATTTTAGAGCTCTTTTTTCAAGGCACTTTCAAAGAAGAATTGATGCATGTTTAAGACTTCCACCATATATCATCCTTAAACAAGTGTCCAAATTGAAGTATCTAACTGGAAACTTAAACAATATTAGGAAAAGATGGTAAATAGTTCTAAGAAGGACTAGGAATTAAATCTTGATGATACATTTTAGGTTTATAGGACATCTTTTAAGACTCCCTTAGGATGTCTCCATATCGAATGATGTTTAACAAATCTTTTACCCTTCCAATTAATAATGAGATAAGGCTTTGTGGGTGGTAAAGAAACTCAACTTTGAATAAAAATTGGAAGGTGAAAGGAGGCTTTTCTAATTAGATGAACAAGATGCGTTTTGGAGGGAATTCTTTGAAGATGCTTGAATCTACAAGGAGCAGTCTTAGGCATGCGATGACGAGAATATCTTTAGGTGGGAATTTAAAGTGAGATAGAAAATTTTAATTTTCAATTGTCATTTTAAATTTCTTTTAGGAAAATTGAAGTCTAGATGGTCTGAACCATTTAAGGTAGCGAAAGTGTAACCCTATGGTACCATTAAAGTTGAGGGTAGGGATAGGAAGCCTATTGATAATTAAGGGGTAACGATTGAAGTCATACTTTAAGTGAAATAGTTTACAACACCTTACATAATTTCATTTAAGGAGTGCTCCACTTAGTGACCATAAATAGCTATATACATTGAATTTGGTGCTTATTGAGAGGTAACCAATGTTCTAACTCTGGTTTTCTTTTACTTTAGTTTCTTAGTTCTTGTTTTTCTATATATGTTTATTTAATCTCTTTTAAAGGTATAAACTTTATCTTACTAACCTTACATGAACCTATCTCTACCTTAACTATCTTTTATGATTTCTTTTATTATATTACTACATCATAGATTCAAGGGTGTTTTGATGTTCTTTCTGTTGGATCTTGATATTATCTACTAATTTGTACTTCTCAGTTTGTAATAACAAAGCCTCTTTATTATTAAGAGAGTACTAGTTATTCCAACTTCCCTCTTTTCTCTTCTTTGTCTAGATTTTTGTTCTTCTTGTATGTCATATGCATTAGGAACAATTTACAACTCCATCGTGGGGGAGGAAATTAATTTGTTATATTTATTAATTTTGTTATAATTATCTTATATAGGGAATAATTCTACGAAAATTTTTAACTTTGAAAGAAAACTAATCAAGATAATTTATTATAACTTTGATTTTAGTATTATTTGATGTGTTTAAGTAAATAGTCATGAGTATTAATAATTAAGTTAATTTTAATTTACTTAATTAATTTTGAAAAAGGATAATTGATTTTTTACTAAGATACTTTTGTATAATTTAGACACACAATTGAAATAGAAGTGAATTCTTTTCAAGCATTTTCAATTATCTACAAAATAAGGAAAAAAAGTTGAATAAGTGAGCAGTCACATTATATTGATACATATGTAATTCCAACTGAGAACCAATGCCAAAACAATTCTTGCAGTTTCAAATCAAGCAATAAGAGAAAAAATTTCTTCAAAATTTATACCTTGTTATTGTAAAAATCCCTTTGCTATAAGGTGAGCTTTATGCTTTTGCTGACTTCAAACCAAGTAAAAAGGTTAAATTTAAAGAGTGATGCTAGTAACAGTTAGAAAGGTATCTAAATGAGTAATTGAGAGTATTCATGATTAGGTGTTTACTCTTGTGTTAAAAGGTCAAGTGACTTTTCAAATAATTCTCAAAATGCTTCTATGTTATTTTAAAGTTATAGTTTTACTTTTCTTTCAATAAAGCTTATGAAAATGTTTAAAAGCTAAAGCACCCTTCTTATGTACTTTTACTTTATGGATTAAGTGTTTATAGATTGAGTTAAAGTTTGAGGGATTATGAAGTTAAATTAGGTTGATTTATGATTTGATGTAAGTAACTAAAACCCTAACAAATTAAAGAACTTTACAGTTGAGTAAAAAATTAAGAGTCTTGATTTATCAAAGTGATTTTTTAAATTCCTTTCCCAAGTTGCCACCTATTTAAGTTAAGAGTGATGAAATAATTTGTTTGAGAATAAGTAAACAATCAAGAACGACTAATTTGATAGAACTAATTAGATTATATTTTTGGAAACTAATTTAAAAGCATTTTACTTATGTCTTGATTTTTTTAACAGGAATTAGTATTCACTTTTGCTTATAATTTGTTTTCAAGCCTTATTTTTATTCTTTAAATAAAGAAGGAAAGAATTGGGGAAGATTTGAGTCAAGTTAGAGCAATTTTGACACAATTTTAGGCTAAGGACTTAAAACATAACACCAATAGGGACCCATGTTATACAGTAAGGGTCAAATAAGAACCTGTATTCCACCCATATTCTACCCTAGTGCATTTAAACTTGTTATATAAACAACTATAGGTTAAATAGGGGCCCATATTCAACAATACAACCTAAGCACAATTTCTTGTTCCTGCCTTCAAGACTTGTGTTTTCAAGATCAACACTTAAATGACACGGGCCAAATACAGGTCTATAATTTAAACCTATATTGGTGGTGATTAATTACAAAAATTCTAGTTTTTGGCCAGATGGAGTTGTTAGAAACCATGGGAACAACATAGGTGTATGTTGGTCATGTTGTTCAAAATTTTATAGATTTTTTGGTTATAAAAAGGATAGACAAGAATATGGATTACGAGATTGATTTTTAGAC
Source organism: Erythroxylum haughtii (assembly GCA_025504935.2). Taxonomy (NCBI): domain Eukaryota; kingdom Viridiplantae; phylum Streptophyta; class Magnoliopsida; order Malpighiales; family Erythroxylaceae; genus Erythroxylum; species Erythroxylum haughtii. The sequence continues at coordinate 2,157,230 of JANSVB020000170.1, read as the reverse complement.
TTTCCTAACACCAAGGAGAGTTTAGGAGTAAGATTGAGGGAAGATTCATCATAACTTGGAAGCCACTTATGGAAATTTCTTCTTGCTTTTTCTTATTTACTTTTTGTTATGATAAGATTACTTTTTTCATTTTAATTATATTATGTTTAATAATACCTAGTTAGGGTTAGGGATATAATTTATGTTGGAATTTTCAATTATTAATGCAAGATTAGTTATATTTAAGTTGAATTTATTCTTTTTAAGCTTAATTCTTGAATTAATGCTTGGACATCATAGATTCAATATTTAAGATTATATGAAGTATTGAAAGTAGAAGTATTATCTATGCACTGGGAGAATAAACGCTTTAGATTTAGTTATAGAGATATCATAAAATATTGTGATAACTAATAGATTAACTATTATTAATGAATTTGATTAAGTTAATTATGCATTGATAGGTGGTAATTATTTAATTGGTTATACTTATGTAACCTTGAGAGAGAATATAGATCATGATCATTATCATCATCATCATCACACCTAATCTGAAGTTTCGCATTGAAGCAGGGTTTAGGGAGATCTGATAGTACACAACCTTACCCCTACAAAGTAGAGAGACTGTTTCTGATAGTCCCACATGCAGATGTGACAAAAAAATAATGATGCAGGTTAACAGAAAAAAAAAAGGTAAGTACAAGAAAGTAAGAATAATCAATCACAAATAATAATAATAATATGAAAAATACTTAATACAAATAATAAAGATACAAAAACAAAATACTAATAATAAAAATAATAATGATGATAAAACTGAGAGAGAATATAGATATTTTAAGTTAATCGTTATTTTAACCTTGATAATTAATCTTGCTTGATAGTTGAAATTTATCATAAGTAAATCCCAAAGCCATAACATTTTGATTTCATATATTTCTTTTTATTAGTTAATCACCTTACTTCAATTAGTTTTGTAATTTAATTATTTTTATAAAAATCATTTAATTTAATTTTGTTGCTTGCTAAGATCAATAAACTTAGTAAATGAATTAATCTTTAAGGGAATGATAACTTTTAATACTTCATGTTTTAATTTACTACATTTGATTATATGAAGATGTATATTTAGGGTGATATGATATTTAAGCAAATGATTTAGTGTAAGTGAGAGATTGTAGATTTATATTTTACATCTTTTCAATTGGTTATATATCTAAGATATAATAAATTAAAAGCATTCTTTTTTCATGCAAGTTTGTTTAATTATTAACTTACAAGATAAAGTCTATAAGATAAATATAATTAATAAATAAGATCACTATGAGATTACGATTACGAGGTTCATATTGTATTTAGGTATTAATTAGCCCTAAATGGTTCATAGTAATTGCTATAATAAGACTGGACATTAACAAAATGAAAAGGTTAGTATATGTTATGGTTCTTATGAAAAAAATAGTCAACATCATAAATTATAGTATAAAGATACTTAAACAAACATATTAGTTCTTATTAGAGAACAAGTTCACTAAATAACCATTTGACTATGGAACATTACTTTTATGTCCATAGAAATGCTCATTGTGATAATTATATAAATGATTATTTTACTTGAGATCTTCAAATTATCTCATACAAGGATTATTATATTTTAATATTACTTAAGACCATTTCTAGTCAGCGGTAGCTTGATTGGTAGTAATAAGATATAACATGAATTATATGGAGGTATTTGAGTGAATAATATAAGATTTATCTCGCAAAAACAATAAGAGATAATGTTACAGTATTCTCAATTAGTATTTATTTGACAAGCCTTTGGCTAAGGTTAATGACACTTTAAAAATGATTTTCAAATGTAATTAAAAAATAATTTACTAATGATTAAAAAGTAACATAATTGGAGTTAGATCAAGCAGACATTAATTTTATATTTTGTCTAATCATAATATTTTATGATAAAAGAATTGAATTATATAAAAAAATTACGTACAAAAAGATTGGTCAAAATCCATTTGACATTTTTTTGGAAAAGTTAAATAATGAATTAACTTAATAAATAAAGTTTAATATAGGAGGCCATACTATGTAAATAGCTTGACCTGAAGACATAAAACAACAACTGCTAATTAAAGAATAAGCTAGACAACTGTTGATAAAAAGCTAGGAAATTGCCCTTCTAATGCCTTATAAGTTAATCTAATAGTGCTTTATCAGAGGGTTGTAATTATCATTTATACTTGTTGTTGCTTCTCTAAGAACCTTATTGGTTGTCCATAAAATAATGAGAATGGAAATCCTTCACCCCAAATCCAAATTGATCTTTCAAGCTAAAGTTGGTCTACCATTATAACTTTTCACCTTTTGGTTGACAAATAATTACTATTTAATCCACTAGATAAGCTTGAGTAGAATATGTTTCTTGGACTTTTTAGCTTCTTTGAAGCATCTCTCATTTCTTTCCTTTCAGAGCTTGTATAAGCATGATCTAAATTCTATCACAAACACTACCTTGTTCTCTTTTCAAATGTGCTTGTCAAAAATCAACCAATTTAGCGATTTTCATAATTCACTCTAGATATCTCTAAATAGCATAAGTCTTGCATCTCTTTCTAGATGTAATAGTAGAATTTGAATATGAAGAATAGGTTCTCAAAAAATTTTGGAATCACTTTGCATAATAAGAAAATCCTAGACATATTGAACAAGTTCGATCTGTTTAGAGTTGGTAATCTATTTCTCTCCATCGACCACAAGATCATTACTCCCTAGATTAGGATTATATTTGGGAAGTATATACTTAAGTTCAACTGAAAAACTCCTCCACCGACTGACATTTATCCAAGCATTCACTTTAGATTCTCTAGGAATTATTTCCATTAGTTGATGCATTAACGTAGATTTGTTAAGAGGGCTAACTTCACTCTAATTATCAAAGAACAAGGAAGCCAATTCATTATTTTCCACCTTACATTTGACAAAAATTAACAACCTGGTCTTCAAATTTAGTAATTAAGAAAAGAATCATAAGAAAGATGGTTTGATTTGAATCTCCCATCACATTTTTCTTTTTAAAAATAGGTATGAATCCATTTAACTCATATTGAGTCCTTAATATCCAATGGTCTCTGTAGTCTTTTTCTTATAAAAACCTTATTTTAAATTAATTCGTAACCCTCCTCCTTCCTTGGTTTATAGACCTTATCCCAGTTAACTTTAGAATGACCCTTTTGAGTATAATCCCCAGCCCAGAGGAACCTCCTCTTCATCCTTTCTATAGAATTAGCTACGCATTTAAAAAGAAGTATATAGGTAACCAATAGATAGTGAGTGAGTTAATCACTAATTTCACTAGCTAAAGCCTCTTGACAAAAGAGAGAGCTTTATTACATCAAAACTCAGTCTTTTTTAGATCTTCCCTATCAATGGCAAGCATTCCCTCATATGTATTTTTTATTAGAAATAGGTAATACAAGATAAGTGAATGGTGGCTACTTAATCTACAAACCAAAAATTATAGATGGTCATCCTACAATTTAGTAAGAACCATTAGAAACAAATAAATTACTTTTAATTTTGTTAATGGTTAAACAAAATATTTCTTGAATGCATAAAGAGAACCCTTAATGACACTAACAGATATACATAAGCTTTTAAGAATAAGACAAGATCATCAACAAAAGAGAGGCTAAAGAATTCCAACTTTTTAAATTTGCTATGATATTTAAAACTAGGATCCCTTAAGATATTAAATATCACCAATCTTGTAAAGGCTTCTATATATTAGATAAATAGGTAGGGTGACAAATAGTTTATACAACTACATTAATCCCCTCCACCTTCAAAAGGTTTAGTTGGCTTACCATTAATCAAAACATTAAAGGAAGTTGTGGGAATATAAAGTGTAATCCCATTTCTAAATTTGTCAGCAAAGTCGAACTCCTTAAGTAGATGCAGTATGAAATCCCAACAAACTAAATGATATGCCTTAAGGAAATCAATTTTTATGGCACTTAGTTTTGGAGAATTTCTCCTAGTAGTAGCCTTTGAACAATTCTTAAGCAATAAACACATCGTATCCAATCTATTTAACTTTCATAAATGCTCCCTAAGTGTCATTGATTCTTAACTTCCATGTAGCCTTAATCCTTATAGCTTCCCTTTCTCGAAGAACTCTAAGATTGCATAAGTTACCAATTCCTTGATTAGTGGCCAAACATTTCAGAAGAAAAAAAATCCATTTAACCCATTCATGGCCTTGTCTAGATTCATTTCAAGGACAAGTCTTTCTACATCTTGAACCTTAAAAGAGCAGTTTAGTAATTCAATTTCATCCTCTAAGAACTTATTATTGATGAAGGAGCTTAGTATATGCATAGAGAAGCTAGTTGTAGAGTGAGTATTTAAGTAATTTTTTAAGACAAGAAGGCTTCTCTCTTAAGATCCTGTTGAGTAGTAACTAACTCACTATTACACTTGATCAGGAAACTTATCCTATTATTATTCCTTCTTTCTATTATGGATTTATGGAAACAGATCGAATTTTTATCTCCATCTTTGAGTTAGTGAACTTAAGCTATTTATTTGATTAAGGAGCTTTGGCCAAGTACAAACTTAGTGTAGGAGGATAAAGTTGACTTCTCCACCTCTAAAAATTAGGGATCACCTTGAGAATTATCAACCTCTTCATGAGCCTTTAGTAAATTGTATTTAGTATTAGAGATATTCAAATAAGTGTTTACATTCCTTTTTTAATTCAACTTCTTTGAATCCTTTTTAATTAGCCTCAATGTTTTGACAAAGAGAAAAGCTTTGTGCCTATGAATGATCAATGGCATCCTTATGAGAATATTCTCAATAAAAACCTCATCCTTAGTTGGAAAATGTTGAATCTAAAAAGGGACTTCCTTCTATTACTCTAAAAACATTTGGGGAATAATTATAGGAGAATGAACACAGAATATAGGAATCATAAAGACTACTTTACTTTTAGGGAATCTTGAAAACCAATCACCATTCATAAAGGCACTATCAAGCTTCTTTCGAATGTGCCATTTTAAGCTTTGCTTATTATTTCATATGAAGAATCATCTCTCAATTTTCAAATTAGTAACTTCTTGTAACATCCTGTCACTTGAATTAAGATTAAAATGGTGTTTATTAGATATTAATGAGAAATTAGGAAGCATAATTCACGCTTATGCAGTGACATACATGCACATGATAATATTGATTTTGCACATATACAAATAATTGTACATACATTTATTGGCATTTTTCAGGTATAATTGATTTATAAATGTGATTAAAATGTGAATTGTGAGTTATTTGTGTTCAAAATTTGTTTGGAGACCATTAGCATTATTTCAGAATTTTTGGTGAATTTGAGGTACATTTGGACTAGGAAAAATGTTAAGTAGTAGGATAAATTGATACATTAAAAATTTGGCTGATTAAGCCTTAAATTGAGAGACATTCGACATAGTTAAATGTGTGACAAGTGGACTAGTAAGTAAATGACAATTGGACAAATTAACGTGTGACATGTGGATCAATAATTAGGAGACATATGGACTGATTAAATGGTAACATGTGGTGGCTTACGGAAGGATTAAGTGGCTTACATGCTTAAGGACACATGTTGAAAAAATATGGTGACATCTAGCACCTTAGGTGTAATCTTTCTGCATGTTGTTTCAGCCAAGCTCATTATCTTCTCTTCTCATCTCTCACCACTGAACTGTTTTAGTTATAACTTTTAGTATTAGATTTTAGTATTAAGTTAACTTTTAGTATAACTTAAATCAAATTGTACGATTTTGGTGTTATTAGAAACTAGAAACATAGTGGAACAGTTGTCTAGAAGAAAGTGTTACTTAAATACACCATTTTCTTTGTCATAATGATTATGCAAAGTTATCCCGAAAGGGTGTGTTACGATGAAAAAGTTGAGGTGTGCTGGAATTTGATAACTTGAATGTTTTTACTTAACATGCTTCGGTATTTTAGCTCTATTTTGATCTTTAGATTTAAAAATGAAATGATTCTTGATTTAAATTGAATTAGAGACATTTGGATACAAATGTTAAGAAGAAACTAATTTTGAATTCTATCCTTAAGGGTTTTGAAATTTAGCTTGAAAGTAACTCTTAGGTTAGGCAGTAGCACTACCAGGGATAGAAATCATGTCCTGTTGTTATTGAATAGACTATATTGATGTAGGTTGAATTAGACTAAGATGTTTGTACCAAAATTGTAGCTTATTATCTTAGCTTTAAAATGGTATAAAGTTTGGAATTTTTGGATATCTGAGCTGAAAGATATGAGTTTTCCAATTCAAAGGTATGATCATGTACTAGCCAAATGTTCAAATATACACAATCTGTGGTATTGTGAGCTTAACTCATAGAATACTGAATCAAATTAAATGATCTTTAGAGTCATTAGAAACTTAAGACATGGTTGAACAATTTTCTAGAAGAAAGTGTTGCCTAATTTTGTCATGTACCCTATCAAATTAATTATGCAAAGTTGACCTGAAATTATGTGGGTAGAAAATCTGAAGTGGTCAATTAGGTTATGAAATTGATTTCACATTGATTTATTTTGATTCAAATTATAAGTACAAATGAGGTTAATGAGGACTTTGATATCTGAATGATTTGATAAGAAGCCCAAAATTGTCATTGATCATGCATTGTGCATATTTTATATAATTACATATGCATAAAGGAATACTTATACATTTATGCAAAAATGTGATATATTGTAAATGTGTTGTGTATGTTATAGAGGAGCACATCGGACGCCAATCGGACATTGTCTGACCATCCAGGCAACAGCTTCTTGGAGCGTACAGTGAGTCAACCTAGATGAATTTTCTAGGATTGATTTAATTTGATTTGTTAAGTTTCCAATTATTGAACTGTTGCAATTGTTTCTAAATTCCGGACTTAAAGTCCGAGGAGTATATAGTTGGGTATGTATCGGAAGTGCTTGATTACCTTGAGATTCCGAAGGATTAATTTGATTATTGTTGCGATTGTTTATGAATTTCAGACTTGAAGTCCGACATGTTAAATAGTTGGGTATATATTGGAAGTGCTTGATTGCCTTGAGATTCTGAATGCTATGTGAATTCTCAACAAAAGTTGAATGCCAAACTTAAGTTCGATGATTATGAAATTTTGACTGTGCTTTATACATGATTGTGATATGTGGTAAATTCTGAATTGATGCATTTCATAAAATG
>JANSVB020000170.1:2129079-2141956 GCA_025504935.2 Erythroxylum haughtii | reverse complement strand
ACAGGATAAACACAATCATCAGAAAAAGAAGATAAACGTAACTCACCTTGGCTTTAAAACGCCCCAGAAGTGTCTTTGCTGTAATAAACAACGGAGATATCAATATCTCTAAGTTTGAGCTCGCTGATGATGTTATATTAGCACTGACCACAAAAAAGGAGAAATTATTAGGGATACATCATCAAGTCTGTTGAGGATCTTTAAAATTATTTATTTGATATTGTGATGTATTTTATATAAAAATGTCTGCCCTATAATAGTAAAATTTAGATACCGTTTAGGAATATTATATTATTCTATTTGAAGTACAGACTAAACCTGATAATAATACACACTTAGAATATCCTTGTGGTCTTTGTGTCTATGGATACAGGCCTTACAACCCAACATGTATTACTCATTGTTCATTCTTTCCTCAAGTTTTATCCTTCAGTTTACTAATTTCACATGGTATTAGAGCCAAGTTCCAATTCTAAAACCCTATCACAGCCAAATTTCGAGCATAAAATACTAATTTCAATCTTTTTTCTAGTCCAAATTGTAACTCAGATCTTAACCATCAATGTTCTAATTATTCCAACAGACCTAAATCTCTTAGATCTGACCTAAACCACTGGAATTACCGTCAACTGACACCAATGCTGGAATACCATCCATTTCTCATATTCCTTCTTTTTATCTATCTCATCACTGCTACTGGAATCTACTGCTTAGGTGTACAAGCTGTGAAAAAGGTTTTTGTTGGTCAGCAGCTTAGGTTTCCCTTATTAGTGTGACTACATTCTCCAATTAGTAGGATTAATTGTATATTCCAATCAGTGGAATTCCCTAATTAGTGGGATTCCTACGTTTTAGGTAGTAAATTTAGGATGGTTTTTCTTTTCCTTTTTAGCGTACAAGCTGTATATGTATAAATAACCTATAAATTATTCATAGTAAGATCACCCTTTTCTCCCAACTTTTTCCAAATGGTATCAAAGCCTTAAGGTTTCTGTGGACAATTCTGTAGCTGCCTTCATTGCAATTTCTAGTAGCCTTCGTTGCTGTGATCTCCAATGATCGTGCAGCCTTCATTGTTGCACTTTCCCAACCAGGTCATACACCTTTTCATTACGCAATTTCTTTTCTTTAAACATAATCATAACCTCACCTGATTTAAACTCTAATCACCAAAGCCATGCCTGAGATCACAGAAATTAATTCTATCCAAGAACCCTCCCAAAATTTTGAAGAAGTTCAATCAAATGCGATCTCTAGATTGTATATATAGATCGTATATATATTAAATCAATGAAATCCTTAATTTTTGAAAAAAAAAAGCGAGCTTCCAAGCCTTTCAGCAACATATCAATTGAATGGCAAGAACTATCTGAAGTGATCTTAACTAGTACAAACCATCCTCAAAGGTAAAGGAAAACTGAGGGAACTGGCCCAGCCAAGGAGAATCAGGTTTTGAAGCCCGGGATGAGACTCTCATTATGTCATGGCTATGGACACCTAAAATTAGTGATAGCTGCATGGTTCTCCCAACAACAAAAGAGATTTGGGAGGCTATTCGACAAACTTATACTAAGGTAAGGATGTTGCTCAGGTGTGTGAAACAAAGGTAAAAGCCAAAGCAGCAAGACGAGGAGAGAAATCAGTCACAACCATGCCAATCTATTAGAGAGTCAGCGACAGGAATTAGATTACTATAGGATCATAGAGTTACAATGTAGTAATTTTTATGCTAAAATAGATTATTTTTATTGCAAAATATAAAGTGTACGATTTTCTTTTAAGCCTGAATCCTGGGTTTAATCAAATAACGGTGCAAATTTTGAGAAAAGAAGTCCCATCGCTAGATGAGACAATTTCACTTGTCAGAGCTGAAAAATAGATGATTTTTATTGCAAAATATAAAGTGTACGATTTTCTTGTAAGCCTGAATCCTGGGTTTGATCAAATAACGAAGCAAATTTTGAGAAAAGAAGTCCCATCGCTAGATGAGACAATTTCACTTGTCAGAGCTGAAGAAAGTAGACAAACTGTGATGCTTGAACCACAGACTCTGTAACATTCAGTACTGAATATTATTCCAGAAATTACCAGAAAAGTGTCAACTGAAGTGTCAAACAAAAGTACGGAGCATAGGGGAGCTGAGCTGACTGAAGGAGAGACCTCAAAGACAGCCTTTGGTGTACATACTGTCAGAAACCAAGACACATCAAAGAAACTTGCGGTAAATTGCATGGTGAACCACCAAGCCGAGAGTGGGGCAACAAGGGAAACCAGCAAAAGACTACTAGTTCAGCTCACATCACTCAAATTGATCAAGAAAAGCATCATGAACTGTGGGAATTCCGCAGTGAAGATATTCACAAACTTAAAAAGCTACTGGATCAGCCAAGTAAAACATCACATGCGACTTCAATAGCTCTCTCAGGTAACCTCGCGAAGTTTGGTAAGCTTGATAAAATATCAGATGGGGAAATATGTGTTGTATTCATTTTTGCTTTCAGGTAATCCTTTTTTGATTGGATTTAATGCTTCACAAAAATCTTTTGCCATTTATGGGTAATAAATTTTGGCATCACAAACCACATGACCCACTTATCCAATCAATGTATAAGTTACATTCCTTATCCAAGTACTGGGAAAGTTATTGTCACTGATGGGTCTCTTATCACTATTGCTAGCAAAAGAGACAAACAACTTACCTAGGGATGGTAGCTGGCCCAACGTCAATGGGTTAGTACCGATCAACTCGTGCTTCAGGTTGCAGGGGTAGCCCAAGGTCTAACCTTAACGGCCTACAACTCCCGCAACAAAACAACATTGTTTTGGAGAAATTCCTTAAAATGACGTTATTTTTGTGCAAGTTGATCCACTTATCAGTTTGAAGAAGAATGTTGAAGTCCTAAAGATTCTATTTTAGTATAATTATCATGCATTCTGTATAAACACATATAATAGAATAATTTAGTTTATATTCTAAGAGTAATATACAATCCTATTATGATATATATATTGCTCAACTATTATAAACAGGTGGACTAAAACTTATAAATAAAACATAATTGAATGCCCTTTTGGTCTTTGTGACAGCAAACCACATTAAATCTCTAGTATTCCTCTTTGTACCCTTTCTCCTTTATTTTACTTTCACATAACATTAAAGTCTGCTTTGACTAATTACTAAACCTCACCTTGCAACTTGAGAATCTGAATGGTCTCGAGACATGATATCAAAATATTTAAACCAATAAATTCTAAATTCGGATCATGCTAGCCATGTAGCAAAAGCATGGTGGCTTCATGCTTATTTTCCCATCCAACAAGACTCTGTGTAAGGAGATGCATTAGATTTATATAAATTCCACTCTTGAGCCTCACCCAACACCTTAAAGTTTTGGAATAGTTTCTTCATATTAAGGATTAACTGCTTTCCACTAGACGCCTTAGATTTATATAAACAATTGAGCGTCACCCAAAATCTTAAAGTTTTGGAATAGTTTCTTCATTTTAAGGATTAACTGCTTTCCACTAAGTTATGTTGCAATATGAAAAATTCAGAAATCACCTCTGGAAAGTGTTGAAGATGTAAGCCAAAATAAGTTCTACAACCAGATGAGCAAAGTTTTCCACATCAAAGAAATCTTCAGGGCAGTTCTGCACTATCTGTTCAAGAGATAACATTTACTTGGCTCAGCCTCCAAAAAATGAGTAACATCTCACAAATAAGCAAAATGCTGAAATCATGACTCCAATATCATCAAGGCAAAATTGATCAACTACTCATAAAGACATAGCTAAGTATTCTATCAACCATAAATTTGAGCATTTCAAAAAAGGAACTAGTGAAATTTAAGTATGAAGCAATGAACCTGTTATTAGAAATAAAAAGTTGACAGAAAGGAAACAAACTTTTTCAAGAGGTTATGTCTATGTAGCTAAAGTAAAAAGTAACTACAAAGAGCCACCAAGACTCAATTTGTGCACTATAACCAGAAAGAAGATAATGGAGAACGTAGCAACTTTGCTGTGGTATTCTCATTCAACATTCGCTTTTCTAGCAGCAAAACAAGATGAAATAGTAAAACTCTAAAGTTTCAACTAGAAGCTCAAGAGAAACTTGTTCTTAAGAAAATTGTATTTAAAGCCTAATTACCTGTGATAAAACTGATATTGCAAGACTATTCCAAGAATTATCTGTGCATATGCAGTACGATAAAATCTGTAACAAATTCAGTGTGGTCAATATTGACAAGTATCTAATGTTTTGAATCTGATAGCACAGAGAAAGAAACTTGGAAAGCACTTTATAATAAAAAGGAAAGAGAATTAGAAACAGCAGCATATCTTAAATAGGATAACAGGATCAGAGATACACGATCTATTCTAGGAAGGTGAATATAATCATAGCCAAAGCCATACACAGAAAAAGAAAATATGAAGGAATCAAACCTGGTTTCCATCTGTACAGGATGAACAGTGGACATTCTAATGATTTGATAAAACACGTATCAATTATAAAACTAAGGCTGCTGCAACTTTTATTGGGTCTAGAATCAAGAATTAGGATGAGAACTTCTAAATAAAGAATTAAAACAAAGATAGGTCTATCATTCCTACAGTTTGCATCAAGAAAAGTATAGGTCTATCATTCAGTATAAAAAAGATTAACAACCTTTATCACTTTTCTTGTCACTGATCACGTAAACAATATCATTCTATTTCTCAAATAATAATAATAAGCTCATTCTACATCAATCTGCTTCCGGTGTTTATGACAGAATAGAAGTCACTTTTTAGAACATTAATAGTTCATCACATATCAGTAATACAGTGCAGATAAACTCACAGAAAACATTTGTAGAAATTGTATCCAAGTAAGGGTTTTGCATGAAGTCAATCTAGATGCTAAAACTTTAGGAACCTCTACTAGAAAGAAATAAGATAACAAAAGGCTATGCAGGAATGCACTATCACTTAGTAGATTACAACCTGTGGATTGGAGTAGTTTTTCCATCTTTTAAGTTGGAAAAAAGTATATTCAGAATATATAATGCTCACAATAGCTACCTAATAAAAGCAAAGGCAGTTGGAGAAATCATTTTATCTTTTCAAGTTTCCACAAATAGCATTTATATTGAACGAGAAAAAAAAATCACTGGGCAGTCTATTAAGTCTAGAATGTGAGAACACAATGGACCCAATGGTGAAACAAACAGATCTTTGCAAGGCTGCAAGAGAAGAACTGAGAACAATTTCCACCTGCAGCAATTCTTGGCAAATATCCACTGAGAGAAAATTAGCGGTAAAGAATCTTTCTGTAGAGAGAAACTGGATAACTGGAAGAGCAATTTCATGTAGCTTCAAGACTGTGGCATTGGTATCTTCAGATGGAAAATCTCCAGCACAGCTAGCTGTGCCAGAAGTAAGTGGGATTATTTGTCTGCAAACGGTTGGATGTTTTTGCTGAAATAGAACAAGTAGAGTGAATCCCCAAATAAACTGGTAGTCATCCAACTCAAGTTCAACCATGTTATATCCAGATATCAAGTCATTTCTCAATGTGTTTTCAGCAATTATTTCAGAGTTCCCTTCACCATTAACAGGAACAGCATCTAAGGCAACAGCTTGCAGTATTACTGGCCATGCCTCTTCTAAAGTGGGCTGCAGTTTGGCTGAAACCAAAGGTGATTGAATTCCATCCAGGAATGGATTCAACTGAAGAAGAAATACTACATTAGCAGAAGGTTTCCTTCATATTACAAGCGTCACAACATTGGGAACACATAAAATAGTTTTCAACTTTTTAGCACTTACATTTTTCTTCATATTCAGGCCCAAGCAAACATAACTGTAATCCTTTAAGACCCTGATCCAGTATTTACCCAGAGTAATTGAACTTCTTGAGAACAATGGTAGTAAAGCTAGATACTCATCAGGTATTCCACCATGGTGTCTTCTCAGGAATGCATATGTGTAGCATTTGAGAGAAGCATGAGCAGCAAGAAGCCTTATCTTGATCTAGTTCCCATTAAATGAGTTAGAAACATCAACTTATTCTTCAGATATAATAAGTCAAAAGAAAGACAAAATGGTACATGAATAATTACTTCCTTCCCTCCAAGTGCAAATACAAAATGTAAACATCTTACAAGTCTGTTGGGCACCATTATCTCAATAAAGAAAAAATAGTACAAAATAGAAAAAATCAACAAAGCAGCAAAAAGATCTACCTTGCATGAGACCCATTCTGCAAATGAAGGATAGTATATATCCTTGAAGTCACTCAATGGCCGAGAAATCAGTGAGAATATGCGTTTAACCGCAACTTGATCGCCACCCAATATGCCACTTGTCATTATCTGAAAATGAATATGTCAACCATGAATTGAACATTAATTGGAGACTATTGAAACAAACGACACATATCAACTGGAACCTTAGTAGCCAGCTGCAGTCCCGCTTCAAGAAGAATGGGTCCTGAGGATGCATCTAAAGCTGTTCGAACAGCAGAGACTAGTTGGGCCTACATCCAAAAGAAAATGAATCTGCAGTTAATCATATGAACTGTTTTGTATGTGCTTCTTCATTCATTGCACGCACAAGAAAATACAAACACTGAATCAAAATTTATCGATATTATGTTTTGGAATTCAGGCTGCTGTTCAAACCATCCTTATATCTTACATCAGAAAATAATGTCATGCTTTCTTTTTTAACACAATACTTATCTTCAATTAAAATTTAAGAGACACTCCTTGCTTTCAACAATATAATTTCTCAATTACTCCAATGCATCAGGAGCCAACTAGTGAGCAGGTAAATTAGCTACTTTAATATCCCCACTAGGATAAAAAATTAAGATATTGTCATACCTGGTACTGCTCCAATAGGAGATGCCCAGGAAGCTCTGGGTCAGGTGTTGCTCCAAACTGTACAAGGAGTGATAGGAAGAAACTGTGTGAAAAGACTGCAATTTGCAGCAGATATCATGTTTCACAACTAAATGTCAGACAGAATAGAAATATGTTACAGATTACTAAAGTATGACCTTAGAGAAAGTCTCAACCATCCTTTTGACAAAGTTAGTATGTCTCATATATGCATGTACAGTAGCACGTATAAAGTGGTACCAGTATTACTACAGGCAATTTGGCTGTCTCAGCATGGGAACATAAGGAAAACATAGGAAAGACAGCATAAAATGATAACAAACCAAAGAATGTTGATAGGCTCACACAGCATATGCATTAAACTAATTCTGGAACAAGAACCAGTTAAAAACATCACAATGTATGGATACAATTTAATGTTGCTTACTATGGACGACCTACTGCATATAGTTGCACATAAACTAATTATGAAACAAGAACCAGTTAGAAACATCACAATGTATGGATACATTTTAATGTTGCTTACTATGGACGACGTACCACAAATAGTTGCATATTATTTATGTGATCTCAACTCTATTGAACTTTGCCGGTGGGTGTTCATTTCTCTTAGCATATGAATATTAAAAATGACAAAATAATGGAGGAGTTTTTTTATAAGAGTAAATGATTAACCAGTCTGGTTCCTTTGACATTTTGCACATAAAGTGAAATTATCAGAGTTTGAAATTCAAGACAGACTTCATAAAATAGGATTACAAAAGAGTTACTGAAGAGCGGAACTTTTTGGATTATTTAATTCATAACTTGATTTCTTAACCACCAAGCCAAGTTTTTTTGTAATGAACTAGTTCAATTTTTACTGCTAGGATGCTAACTGCTGGTAAATTTGAAATCGATTAAAGCCTTTCAGGCCAAGGTTATTGGCAAAGAAAAGAATACATCAATATGTAAAACCAAAACGCCAATCATTACAGGTTCAATACAGGGCTTGTTCAAACTCAAGGACTTTCACCATTACAATAATCAGATTGGGAATATTCATATTGTTTAAATAGATTAGTTTGAAAGCAGAGTAGACGTCAAAGCCAACATAAATGAGCTGAAGATGCAACAAGACCATTTATACATTCTTATCACAAAGAAATTTTGGGCAGGAGAATGTTAAGAAAGTAGCGTTTCATTCCTTTCAGGAACACGAACAAAATACAATTGATTTTTATCACTAAAAAATATCTTCAGAAAATTTACCTTGTCCACAATAGTGCTTAGAAGTCCCACACCAATTGACCGCATATTTTCAAACTGAATTGTGCTTATCTATCACAGAAGTCATGGAAAAAGAAACAAACTTCAGAAGCTTTACATCTGACAAAAACTACTATAGCATGTCTGAAGTGGATCCCAAACACTACCTGATAAGCAAGTGAAATGAGTTCCTGTATCTGGAGGACTAGCCAATCTTTCGACGTGTGTCCATTAGCTGATTCTTTCCTCGCTAAATAGAGGTCAAAATGGGCAGGATCCCTTCCAACAGCGGCAGGTAAAAGACTCAAACACCTATTTTCCAATAGAGCAATGTCCATGTTACTGGGAATACTAGACATAATCTTTCAAGAAATCGTTTGGACGTACTTCCTTTGTGAAAAAAAATACGTCCTCTTTAGAATATTTTACTT
This sequence comes from Erythroxylum haughtii, assembly GCA_025504935.2. NCBI lineage: Eukaryota > Viridiplantae > Streptophyta > Magnoliopsida > Malpighiales > Erythroxylaceae > Erythroxylum > Erythroxylum haughtii. The sequence goes on along the minus strand of JANSVB020000170.1, from coordinate 2,133,390 downwards.
CAGTTCTCAACAAGTAATTTAAACTTCCTGGATCATTCAAATTCTCTAGCCATCTCAAGTTTCAACCTCTCTAAGAGAACCTCAACAGGAATAAAGTCATAAAAAGTATTAGAATAGTGGGTCATGATCAGGGACAACATAACCAATTATCCAAGATTTTGATACTGCATTTCTAGATATAAAGGCTATGAAAATAAAACAAAGAAAAAAACATAGAAGGAAGAACAAAAGATTTATGAGGTTCAATCATTCTAAAGCCTGCATAAAAGACATAAGAGACCACAAGGATCCTAGATTGTGTTATTAGCTAGGCAATCTCATCTATTTGTAATACTAGAGTAATACAAGCTAGTAACATAAATCTTAAACAGAGTATAGACAACATTCCACTATAAGCGCACTTTATACGATACACATAATAATAATTCTAAATACTGAATCCCTAAGATCGTCAACACTCCGCCTCAAGCTGGTGAGTGATTAACTCCCATTCCAGCTTGCAGGCAAATTTTTGCAAGTCTATTCTGACAGGGGAATCAAAGACAACCAATTTTAGTGAAAAAAATTTTACTAAATATCAACTTGATTACTTTCTTCTTTTCCTTTTATAACAATCTAACTGAAAAGGGAAACCTTATTCTTAGATGCTTATCTCATATGCCAATGAAAACGTGGGTAAAGCTCCTTGGGAGATTGATGACTAGTATTACAAAAGACAACAGTGGCTTCAGTGCAGACAGCTGGACTCATCAAAACATGGTAGTTGTGCTTCTTGTTGTTGATATCTTTGAACTTCAGCTTTGATGAGAATAAAAGACTGTCTTAAAGAAAGAAGATGCAAGGAAGAACGAAATTGGTCAGGTGCTGTCAAGAAAGATGATTTTGATGGTGGCTAAGAAGGTAACTGGCAAAATGTCTCAGTAGTTACAGCGAAGCTGTTTGACATTGATGGAGTTGTGGAAATGGAACTCAGACAGGGACAATTGGTTAAAGGAACAATGGCAGAGAAAAGGTTAAACACAAGCTCTAATGGTAGATTCCAACAATGATGGGAGATAGAGCAGAGAATTGTAGATTCTAGCATGGTGGGACATAGGGAGAAGAATGTGAGACAATGACAGTGATTCCAACAGTAGTAGTTTCCCAAAATATATTCCAAAAGAGGAGGTGGTTGTTTAGGTCATGTCTAAGTTAGGGTTTATGTTCACTAATAACAGCCACAGTTGGAAACTAGCCTTAAGTAGAGAGAAACAACAAAAAATTTATGCGATTTAGTCAGAAGGGCTACATCTACTGACAGAGACAATAAGAGTATTAGATTTTATTAATTAAAAACTTATCATTTGATGATAGTAGTGATACACGCTAAAAATGATAATCTTAAATAGAGTACACATAATATTCCACTATAGATGTAATATTCTTTAAGATCTTCAACAAAGGCGTTCAACTGAGACATTTGATTAAATGAATATGAGGAGTTTGATTAACACAAGGAAATTTTTTAGTTTCTCTATCTCCTTATTGTTCAAGCGTTTCACATTGCTTCCATCATAATCTAACACTTTATTGAGTTTCCTTACACTTAAGGAAATTTACAAATATATAAATATATATATATATATAGAAGAGATAGAGTGTGTATATAACCTAAAGCCAGGGCAGCAAACAAGTACTGAATGAAAAACCATATATGAAAACTAAACACATTCAATACAATAGAATCTCCCCCAAGAATAAATATACAACAGAGAGGCAATGTCTATATCATGTTGTTCATATTAAACACTCAATATCAATGAATAAGTTGAACCAAGAAATATCCCTAGAAGCCCTACAGATAATATTCTATAATGAGTGAAATATTAACTAGAATTTCAAAAGATTTAAGACCTGGAGCAAAGAAACAGTATATGGCAATGCAAATCAACCAAACTAGGGCAAGCTCACTTACTCAGCAGCAAAAACTCTGGTTCTGTATCTAAGGTGTTTATCTCTGTTGGGATTAACACAGGAAGCTTCTAGTGCATACTCTTGGACTGGTGCGCCTGCCTGAATCCGAGTAACCTATCACTTCGAGATGGGTTGATTTTCTATATGTGAGCATATAATCCTTTGTGCCTTATAAATATATAAGAACTTCTTTGCAGCTTTCCAGTGATCCACTCCAGAATTGCTTTGATATCGGCTTAGCATTCTGACACCAAAACTGATATTTAGCCTAGTGCAAGTTTGAGAATATATTAAGCTCCTAACTATTGACACATAAGGAATATACTCCATTTCCGTATGTTCCAAATCATTTCGTGGACATGGCATTTGACTAATTTTGTTCCCTTTCTGAATTGAAACTGTTCCTACGGAGTAATTTTCTATTTTAAATCTTTCTAATACTGTCTTGATGTAACCTTTCTGAGACAATCCTAACAATCCTTATGATCTATTACGGAATAATTCAATTCCTATCACATAGGATGCCTTACCCATATCTTTCAATTTGAAATTATTAGAGAGAAAATTCTTTACATCATGTAATAAAACCATATTATTAGTAGCAAGAAGGATATCATCAACATATAGGAATAATATCAAGAACTTGCTCCCACTAACCTTCATATATATACACCGATTAACTGTGTTTTCTACAAAAAATAAGATGTATTGATGTCGTTAAACTTAAGATACCAATGTGGAAAAGCTTGTTTCAGTCCATATTGACTTTTTTAATTTGCACACTAATCGTTCCTTTCTTGTAGTCACGTAACCTTCCGGTTGATCCATATAAACTTTTTCTTCCAATTCATCATTTAGAAAAGCGGCCTTTACATCTATTGAGTGAAGCTCTAAATCATAATGAGCCACCAGGACCGTAACAATTCTTAAAGAATCCTTCTTTAAAACTAGAGAGAAGGTCTCTTTATAGTTAATGTCATCCTTTTGAGTGTAATCTTTGGCAACAAGTCAAGCTGTTGGCTCCCAATTTTTTTATTTATTAAGCATGATTTAAATAAATTATGAGGTGATGATGGATTAAATTTTGGAGTTAATTATTATGTTAATGTTGGTAAGATTTTATGATATAGGTTAATTGAATTGAAGTATTAAAGTTGTAAGAATGCAAAAAAGGGCATTTTTGGTAAGTCACTTAAGCATATAAGGTTATAAGGCTTAAAGGAAGGGTAAAGTGGAGATTTCACATCTATAAAGAGTATAAACGGGAAGAAGAAAGAGTAGTCTTACTCTTAAGAAGAGAAGAAACAAAAATGACGTGGAAGAGAGGAGAGAAAGAAGAAAAAAATATAGGAGAAGAGAGGAAGAAGAAGAAAAAGAGAAACCAACTTGTTCTAGGTAAGTTCTATCATCTTTTGTTCCTATTTGGATAGAAAACAAAGGGATTAGAGCAATAGGTTTATGTTGGATGAAATGAAGAACTAAAGAATCATTTTGATTTTTAGGGATTTTTAAGCTAAGGTTTGGAGATTTTTGAAGATTTTGAAGATTTTGAAGCATCAACAACAAAGTATGAGCATTATTCCATCTTGTTTGGTTAGATGAAACTCAAATATAGCTTAACTTATGTGAGAAGTTGTTAGTGAATGCCATAGGCAAGTGTTCCCTTTTAGGGTTAAAGATCAAAGATAGATTTTGATGTTTTTGTTAATAAGATTGGGTTGAAATGAAGTGAAAATGAAGTAGAAGTGATGGTTTAGTGTTTAGATGGGTTATAAGTGAAATATGGAAAGTAAAAAGCTAAAAAAAGTAGAAAAAATGGTTCCCGGAATGTTTTTCTGTAAAAGTTCACCACGGCAAACTTTCTAGCGTGAAGTTCGCTGCGGCAAACTTTTCTGGGTTGCCACGACGAACTTTCCAGCACAGAATATGTTTCAGTATTTTGAGCATAACTTTTTATGTAGTTATCCAAATAGAGTGATTTTTAATTTGGTGCAAACTAGAGACCTAGGGCTACAAATTGGATGAAGGAATTGAGTTCAAATTCAGTTTTTAAGGATCATCTTAAAGTTTGGATGGAAGTTGATCATAGAATGTTATGTTAGTATTGGAACAAACCAAAAATGATTGGGGCATAACTTTTAGAATACTGAACCAAATTAAATTATTTTGGAGTCATTAGAAACTTAAGACAATGGGGAATAGTTTTCTATAAGAAAGTATTATCAAATTTCATCATTTACTTGATCATAAATTGGAATTCCAATTGAATGGAATTTTTGGCTATTGTTAGAGGAAATCAAGGAAGGCAAGAGGAGCAAAGGCTGAGGCACCGTTGAGCAAGGATTTCTAAGGTGGGTT
>JANSVB020000170.1:2115486-2126133 GCA_025504935.2 Erythroxylum haughtii | reverse complement strand
GGATTATTGTGGAAAATACAGCTATTGTATTGGCCTGGGAATTACATTTCCAGGAGGGGGAGCTTGCTCCAGTTAATATTTCCTATTTTTTACTATCAATATACTATCAGCTATATAATCTCTATCAAGATTCCTAACAATTAAGAATACTATTAGTGTTGGCAACCACTATCCTGTAAATATGTAAGTTCTATACAGACTTTTCTATCAAATTGTAGTTTACGTTTTAGCATTCTAAACTTGATTATCAAATCATAAAGGCATAGGTGGGTGCTAGCATTTGTTTACATGCTTTATTGCATCAATCTCATGACAGGTGACCCAGTTCTAACTGAGATCTCAGTCAACGATGCAACTTCAAGGGGTGACATTGAAAGATTTTGAAAAAGGAATGGAATCTAGCACTTAGGACATCTTAAGAAATTGCAGCTCAATTTGATTTCTTAAGCTTAGATGCCAACAAATAAGGAAAGGTTACATATTAAAGAAGATTTATCTTGCAGGAAGCCTATCAGTAGACCACTTCCTACACAGGCACAAAAGGTCTACATGGAAGATTAAGACATAAATGATTTCTTCACAGAATCTTTGCGAAATGTTGAATACAAAAAGAAATAGTGAAAGGGATAGTAGCCCATTCAAATACTATAATGAAAATTATGGAATCCTTGAATTGGATTGCAAAAATAGAAAGAGATTAAAATATATGGTGACTCTAACAGACAAAAGCATGAAACTTGCCACTTGAAGATTGAAGAGTGAATCTTTAACATAGTAATAAATTCTGTAGTCCAAATTAACCAAATTAACTATAAAGTAAAATCACCAACGAAAAATTACGTATAAGATCAATAAATTTCTCAAAAGGATAATATGAGTATATTTTATTTTAGAAGAATAAAAAATGTCACTAAATTCAGAAGTTTGTACACAATATACTACTGAATTTATTAAAATTCACAAAACGAAATGACCTAATAAAGACAGAAGGGCAACAAGTACTTATACATCTAAATCGTTTGTAACTAGTTATCAAAGACAAAATGGGAGTACAGGTACAGAGAACTTTATCTGAATAATGAAAATGTTACTATAAAGGCTTACCTGTGCTGCAGGAAAAGAGAAGCCAGACTATTCTTGAAAAACATAGTAGGCAATTATAGTTTTTTAAGGAAAGGAATAAGCCAATTCAAGATGATCCTACATGCACTGGTACAAGGGAGAGAGTGGTTGGAAGATAGAAGGAGAAGAAAGCAACAAGGAGGTAAAAAATTGCAAGTTCCCTAAGTCAAAACAAATTTCAAACGATGCTCCAAGTCTTGATCACAAATCCAATAAGTGCCCTCAAAAAAGCAATTCATGTGATGGACAGAGAGGAAAAGAATGACAAGATGTGTTATGTAAATAGGGATGATAATGATTTGAGAACAAGTGCGCCATCACTAGCCTTTTTTTTTTTTGTGAGATGATTATTGATGACAGCAGTTGTGAAGGAAAAAGATTTATGGACAGTCTAGGTTTAAAACCTAAAAAGCACCCAAAACCATATACTATTAGCTGGACGAAGGTAACATAGAAGGGTTATCTGGAACAACATAAGGTAATTTTTTCTATTAAAAAAATACAAGAATAAAGTTAACTTTAACACTATGGAGAGTAATACCTGTGACTTGTTATTTGGCAAGGCTTAGCAATTTGATATTGGAAAATAGCTTAACGGGTGATAATACTTATAGACTGGAGAAAGATGACATCAAGTTTACTTTATTCTCATTAAAAGGAAGATGGGTGATAATACTTATAGACTGGAGAAAGATGACATCAAGTTTACTTTATTCTCATTAAAAGGAAGATGAAAAACCAACGCTTCTAAAGTGGAAGGGCAGACTTCTTTGACATTTATGCATTCAGGAATCTAAAATGCAAGTTGCATTCAAAATAGACACATACTTTGATTACGAAGAAATTGTTAAAAGGGATCAAAAAAATGATAAGAGGATCAAAGGCAATCAAACCAATAGCAACAGATGTTTAGATATAAGTAATGTAAAATTAGAAAAGCTAATACCAAATACAAGCAAGTAGCAGACTAACATCATAGAAAGCAAGTTTGTAAAGTTGAAGATCAAGTGATGATGTTTCAGGACCAAAAGAATGCATTGAAGACTTATAATAAACTATAGCCCAAGAAGTATGGACCGTGTTGGATCTTGATTACCATTGACAATGACTATATTATAGATCCGATAGTTACGATTGAAAAATTTTTAAGCATTTAGTGCAACATAATTATCCATTTCATTTATTAAAAAACCCTCATCTAAATGATAAAAATTAACCAATTCATTCATTAAAATGAAACCTTAACCAGATGTCCAAGGTAGCTTGAGGTTAAGTTTTTCTCAAGTAGAGACAGTCAATATGGAACCTTTGGCATATGGCTATTTAGGGTAAGTCCAATAGAGAAGGCTGTAGATTTTTATGCTTTAATGCTATTTAGGTCCAGTTTACCTTTATTTCATTATTATCATTATTTAAATAGAAGTTCTAGTAGGATTCACAATCACCATTCTAATAATGTGTACTATCATTTTTCTTTTTTAATAATGAACTTATTTATCAGCCACAAAGACGTAGTCAAATACTAGCCTTACTTTCACACTTCTGCATTAATCCAAGGGGAAGAAAAGTGAAGCAAACTTGTTTATTACAATCCAACTTCATGACAGACAAAAAAGGCAGCCTAAACATCAATCATAGTTGAATTTCTTTCAAGACCTTAACTGATTCTTCTCAAGCTTAATTTTATGCAACTAAAGTTGCCAAATCATGAATAAAAGAAGACATAAAGCAGAAAATTTCTTGTTATATGCCAAAATTTTCATTTTTCTGATAGATTTGTTCCCAATACATAATTCTAAAATAACAAGGAAATAAACAGTCAATAATTATGCCAAAGCCTAAGAAAGTCAATATGCATTTGATTAAAAATGAACGTACCTGCACATGAGATACATATGAGAAGCCAGCAGCTTCAATAATCAGGAGAAGTCCATGTAAAGACCAAATCTGTAAGCCGGAGATTGTACTTTTAGCCAGCAAAGAGACTGAGTTGACAGTTGCAGGCACTAAACTTGACAATGCCATTCCTCCTGCACTGCAGGTAAGAAGATTTATTAGAAGATTATAAAACATCAAACTATGTCGTTCTATAGTAAAAACTAACACCTATACAGCATCAACAAGGAGTAGTAGTACAACAGGTTTTGGGAGCACATATATTTTAAGCACATGACTAGATCAATATTACAAAGTTCCATTTAGTACAATTGGAACTATCAAAAAGACGAGTTAGTTTGCAACATGCTTTGCAATTGTAGCAGTAAAAATGACAAGTTAGTTTGCATCATGCAGTGCAATTATGTAACAATCAAAGAGACAAGCCAGCCCAAGCTCTTAAGACGTTCACATCACTGAAAACGAGACGATGTCTCTATGCAAAGACAGTATGAAAAAAGAAAGCAGCTAAAATGTCGGTCCAGGCTTTGCTTATGATAGTTCTTAAAGAAACCACATCACCGAGCTATGACATTATGTTAGGCAAATAACAGCCAAAAACAAAAATTCTAAATGGAAAAGAATTTTTTTCAATTGACACCACATTCATTTTGACCAATTTGTATCCAAAAAAGATAAAGCCCTTTGACATGTCCAGGAAAAGAAATCCACATAGGAACAAGACTTTAGATTTCATTATTAATTGATCCTTGAAGTACCAATGGGAAGATTCAATTGGCTAAGTTTACAAGTCCAAGACAAAAATCCAGCAAAGGAACAAGCTGTTTAGATTATGTAATTACTAGAGCCACAATATTGAATGGCAAGGTCCAGTCGAATAGTTCTGTGAACCTACAACATGACACTTAACTCAAGAATATAGACAATGGATGACTTCTTTGCTCCTTTAGAATACATATTATCTCTTTCCAACAACTTTCTGACAATGGAATCTAAGATATGCAGTATAAATATTTTACAGATTGTATAACTATTACAAGAACTTAAGGATTAATTATAGGGATCCTATTTATTTACTTACCTAATTAGTAGTTGAGTAATTTGTATATATATGTATCTCTACCTCTGTGCAAGATATATCCATAAAAACATCTTTCCTCTCTTTGTTCCATGGTATCAGAGCCAATCTTGGCTATTTCTTATTCCATTTTAGTCATGCCCAATGAGCAGATCTTTGGAAATTTTATGTTTCAGTTTTGCCTAGTCCATCCTCTCAAACATACCAGTGCATGGCAACGGGTGCACCAGTGGCCCGTTCTCTAGTTAGATTCGAGTCAGAGAGTTGGAGCCTGACCCCAAATCCAAGCCCAAACCTAATTCAAAGCGTGAAATTTAAAAAAAATCAAGCTTGACGTAAAATTTGATAAACCCAATCTGAGCCCATTAACTTCGAGTCAAGTCAACTCGGCTCATGCCCTTTTTCCATCCCTACTCTTAGATGCCCAATCTCTTTATCATGTCTTGTCTAAGACTCTAAAACCATGTTCTTTAAGGTCTCCTTCAACTTCTTGAACTCTTTTCCTCTAAAGCCTTCTACCATATTCATTTCCTCGCAAGTAGCAAAAAAGTACTCAATAACTCTGTTTAATAAGAAATTAAATGATAGTATGCCAAGAATCATGTTTACGAAATACTACAACTAACAATCGAAAAGAGAAAGTTTAGATGCTATTAGCAACTTATAGTACTTTACTAACAATCTTAGTTAAAAACTAACAATCACTTTGTCTGTAAAAAAAGACTAAAATGTATTCTTTTGGAAAACAAGAAAAGCAGACAACCAAAGTATTCAAGAATATGAAGGGATCACCTGCTAAGAATGCACCCAAGTGCAAAAGCAATGGATCCAGCATAATTCGAATCTGTTGTCCCAGCAAGGTCACTAATCAATGACCTGGTCTGTTTAACATCAACAAAGTGAGATAGAAAGATAATCAAGAGTAACAAACAAAATATAAATGGAGTTGTGAACTTAAAACTCTATGATACACATATGTCATCGTCATTTCAACATATACTGGCAAATTGATAGCTTATGTATTACTTGAATACACATTAGAAAGCAACTTACCATTCTAGCAGTAAACATATCATTACCAAGGCGAGCTAAAAGACCAAGCCCTTCTGATGATGCTCTACGTTGAGATGCACATATATCTCCCTCTGCTAGAATACTCTACGAAAAGAAAATCAACGAATAAGAAGAAAAAAAACTTAATGTTGCTTACCTCACCTCATTGCAAGAGAGTCAAAATAATTATTACCAGAAAAATTGCCTGCATTGGATTTAAAATCTCAATCCCTAGGGGTTGAGGTCGTAGAGAAATCAAAGCCTGAGGAAAGCATTATTAGACAATATGACATCAGAGCCACATATAAAGCTTTAAATAGATTAATTAGGGATAGCAAGCACCTTCAATCCTGCAAGCAACCCGACACAAATATTGGTAATACCAGCAGCATGCCACGTTTGCCTTTTTCCACTTTTTAGACACTGCTCAATCATTCCAAGAAGCAAGAGCATCCCTCCACTATCCTGAGACCAAGTTAAACAAGAAAGAGAATTTATCTTTCCTATAAAACAATATCAGAAAACATAAGCTTAAAATATAATCCCCTTTACCTGTGAAGCAAACATGATTCCAAAGCAAAGAAGCATCTGATTCACCAATACCTTGTTTACTGTTTCCGGCTTCAAGAATAAAACTAATACTCAGCCAACGGATGCAATGAAACAACAATTGAAAACAATTATAAAAAAACCTACAAGGCATCTAAACTTGGTACTTTCACACACAATAGGGCATGCAATTTCCAACTTATGTTGAAGCATCAAGATCAAAATTTTACACAAACACAAATCCAAGTATCTGCACATGTATTATCTAGAAAATAATGATGGTTCAGTTATTGTTAAAGAATCTCATTGATTAAGTTTTATTTCCTTATCCATCGTCACTCTGCTTTGACAGAGAACTAAGGATTAATTTGATAAGTTTTGGTATTCATTTACTATAGATGTATGGTGTTTGCCACATATCGAAAACGTACAACTTAGTTCCCTATTGAAAGCACATCATAGTGTAGTATTGCAAGTATACAAGGGCATTTCAAACTTAAGCTTAATGCTAAAACTTTTAATATCAATCTTTTACGTTTTCGTAGTATCAATGCTAATAGATTCTTGTGAAAGAACAAATTTCTTTTAGAGAAAGATATTTTTGTGAGAGGTAAATAATTTCATCCCTTTGATCCATATAAAAGTCCTTGTATTGTTTGTAATTATCAGTTATGAAGTGAACCAACTGACAAGTGGCATAAATGGACAACTAGTGATTTATTGGGTCGCAAAAATTTTCTCTCTAGCACTCATGGTTGAAGCTAAGGGCTTGTTCAAGGCAAGGTATTCTCCGATTGTTCAGTTTATGCATTCTCCGCAACAACTTTGTACAATTCTTCTGATCAAGGAAAATTATCGTACTTTGATTAGATTAATTAAAAAAATTTCAAACATAACCATTATACTTGGACTAGATTAATTGAGATTTCTTCACTTGTTACAGAGAAGGCAATCCATCTTATAAAGGAATCATCAAATGCAGTTTAGACCACTCAAGATGTCAAATTGTATGGTGATAGGGAAATCCATTGTTTCTTCTATCATTCCTCTTATGAGTGCTTTAACAATAAACGAATTGTGTGGTGTTGGAACAATTCTTTTCAGGGAAATTAGATTTATTACATTTACATAATGTTGTGTAATTTATTTTTCAATTGATTAGAGGAAACCAAATTATCTTTGGTTAGTATATTATTGACATTAAAGCTCACAAGGATAGAATAGTTTGATGCTTATACTAATAATATGGTAAAGATGAGGTAAATACATAAGCAATTGCTAATGATGGCCTCTCTCTAAAACTGGGCAAGTTAAATGTGGGTGAAGCAAATACTTAAAGATTTTAGGATTGACACGATAAAAGTACTAAAGCTATAGCATGATTATCAAGCAATCACACATATCACTTTCAATTCAGTATCTTATAACCATACTAAAGTGCATTGCAGTTGATTGTCATAGTATTAAAGAAAAGATGCAACATGGATTATTTATACCCACTCATTTAAGAACAACTGAACAAATTCTCATTTAATCATTACGTGTGTCTACAATGGCGTTTACCAAAAATTGGCCATGATAAACATTAATACCCTACGTTTTAAGAGTGTAATAAGATGAATTATCTTTGTCCCGTACCAAAAAAGTTCAACTTTACAGAGCCATCTCACATCTATAAAAAGCCATTAGAACACAAAGATCACATTAAAAACTTTTATGCCAACTTTTAATGCTTTCATTTACTAATCAAATACAAGGAAGAACCTTTGCTTCAGTGTTCATCAGTACAAGTATAATTCCCTTCTCTACATGAACTTTAGATGAAGTAACAAAAACTGCAATAACAATTATGATGAAAAAGAACAAAGAGCAAAAAATTGAATCTTGGTAAAGTAGATGATGGACGCATGCTATCAAAGTTAAACATAAAGATATAACCAACAAAAGAGAAACAGCAATCACCTGAGGAAAGCTTGAGGATTCGTCCTCCCATACAGAGGGCAATAGGCCCTCCTTTCCCCCTTGGAAGGCCCGAAGTTCATCCTCAAACCAATCTCTAGGCAAATTATTTATGAAAAAAAATAAGGATTTCCCTTGTCATCGAAATAAAAAGACCTTAAAATGTTTTAGAATAAACTATTCAAGAAAACCAGAAATCAACATATAGACAAGAAGAAACCTTCCAGGAATCCAAGGTCCCAACCAGGCATCTCGTTTGTCTAACAAGGACCTCAAGCATGAGCTTTCCTCGTATCTAGAAGCATCCCTATTTCATTTAAGGCATCATGAATAAGATGTAGCCAAATTATTAAGCAGGCAGATGAATTATAGAAAAACAACTTCAGAAACTATTTTTAAGAAAGGTCCACATTTTGTGTTATGAAGGCATAATCAGGGTGTCCATGATAAAGACATCTATAGAAGGGAAAGAAAGAAGTATCATTTACAAAGGAAAAGCATTACCTGTATGGTAGTGTACATAATTGGATAATCTGCGCATGTTCACCTTTATAAGTAAAGGGATCAGGGAGTGACTGATAAGCCACTAACGTTTTGATGGAGAACACGTCAATTGCAGGTTTAATATTTGACAGTTCTTTGCCTTTTAGTAACAAGATACAGGACAAAGCACTGTTTCCAAAAAAACAGTAGCAACCTTCAGACTTATGGAAACAAAACCACAAAGTGCCCGAGTTAGTCAGTTAAGATTATAAGTACCTACTCAGGTACACCATGACGGGTTGAAGTAAAACCCCGTTGTTTGTAGTACCACTAGAAATAAAGCATTTCACAAATGCAGTAAGAGCATCTACAGCAGCAGACCAAACCCTTCCAAACAAAAAATGAACGTCAAGTAGGTTAGTAACTTGCATAAATATTATTAAAAAAATTTGAAAACAACACCCAGCTTAAAATCCACAAATACAACTGCGTTTAGTGCTTTTATCACTAATTCTTATGAATACCTGACTGACTCAACCAGACCAGGACCAACAGGCAGTACAATGCCATGTCAACCCAGACCAAACAAAGTACTCCATTCACCTGTAATTTCATTGAGCTAAAAACTAACATACAAGGTTGTACTTTGACAGAGATTTACCATATCTTAGCAATTAAATCTCCATTTTGTTTAATTGCCTCTTCAGGATTCCCACTGAAGAGGTCTGCCCACAATGTAAGAATATCAAAGATCTGGTCTTCTAACTCCTGCAAGCAACAGACCCAAAATTCATAAGTACTCACAGCAGCCACAGAATAAGTAACACAACTTTGTCATAACCTAGCAATTAATCTTCTACCTGCTTTGGCATGGAGGATAGGAGTGAAGACAGAAGTAACCAGCCAGCTTCTTTTTCAACCGTTGCAGCGAACGGATTTCGGCTAGATTCAGTTAGCATTTTCTTTAAGACTTCAAGTATTGATCTGGGCAGTCTGAGGGGACGAGACCATAAGGTAAGAGCATGAAAGTTCTCAAAACCTAAGGTAACCATGAAATTAAAGCTCAAAGGAATGCAAGCAATACATATATTAGTGTATCCCTAGGATGCAAGCACATCTTAATACAAGAGTATCCCTGTAGTATCTAACACAGTCATACTGAGAAGGATTTGATATTTTGAGCAAAAAAATTGGCTGGGAGGATCCCGTGTAATAATTTACTTCCATTTGTCAACAGCAATTGCCCTTACATGAACACTGACGCCACAACTAATCTAGATGTATTTAAGAAAAGAAAAAGGTAAATATAGAGTTTCACAGAACAAAAGAAGTTAAGTGGAGCAATAACCTTGCTGGATAACCAAGAGGTAACTTTGGTGATATTGATACCAAAGCTGCCAAAACAGTTGCTTGTCCATGTAAAGAATCAAGCTCGACTTTCAAATTGGTTCCCTGTGGGAGGAAAAAGAAAGGTAAATAGTAGCAATATTAAGAACAAACCTATAACAACGCCAATAAACAAATAAGAAAATAAATGCAAGAAAAAGTCCTCATACTTCAGAGAGTAATACCAGTCAAATTCTTCCATATTTTACAAAGAAAAGATAAAAGAGAATCATACAAATGCAAATCTAGGCACAATCTTAAAAATAGAGCGAAAAGCTTAGCTGATATGAATAAATAAATTAAAGAACCAGCAGAAAGGAGATATGTATTCCATCTATCTGCCAACATCTACTGGAGAGGACCTTTTGATACTCCATGATCATAAATCCATTAGTTATCAACTATTAGGTTCATGGAAAATGTAAATCAGGAGTTAAGATGCAAAAGTCCAACTCAACAACAATCCATTAAAATTGCACATTGCATCATTTGTCAAAAAATTTATCCATAAGGAAAACATCCTTATGAAGCAAAAGTTGAAATGAGATGTCTAAAGATCCAAAAATTTCTAAAAGTAGCCAAGGAAACCGAGGTATTTTGGGGAGAATACAATATGTAAACCATCAACAGAATGTGGAAAACCTTCACTCCTTGAGAATAAGAATGTTATAGGACAAAAGAAATGAACTTTGCAACTTTCCAAACTGAAGAAATGGACAGTTAGAACATCAACATAAAGATATATAGACAAAGAAAAGAAGGTTTTAAAAAGGACTAATCACTCAGTCTATATACATCAGGATGGTAAAGAAATCAGATTAGTTATCAAGACTATTTCATACAGGAAGGACTTTCACACTAATAAGCATAAAAGTTTGTTGTTTTCTCTTTCTTCCTTAGATCATACATTTTTACTTCATTTATTGGTAACTATGTTTTCCGACCATCTTTGTTGTATTCTTGGTTTTTCAAAGGGATGACTCCACAACATCAACTAAAATTTCTGAAGGAAATATGTTTTTTGTACTGTTGTTGTTTCTACTACGTCTTCTCCTTCAGTGTGTGAAGACACTGGCTGGATCTGAATTTTAAGAGCCCCAGAAGATAGATCTGCTGTGTGT
>JANSVB020000170.1:2097939-2108628 GCA_025504935.2 Erythroxylum haughtii | reverse complement strand
TTCCCCATCTTTTTTCTTTTACTGTTTTTGTATACCACATCATTCTTATATTGTCTCATTTGCATGCGGGTCCACCGGAAACAGCCTCTCTACTATGTAGGGGTAAGGCTGTGTACTATCGGACCTCCCCAAACCCTGCTTCATTGCGGGATTTCAGACTGGGTGATGATGATGATGATGATGATGATGATTCAAATAGTCATTATTATTGACACTATCAATCCTAATCACAATAATATCCACAATATTACAAATTGAATAAGACATACCTCTTGAAACTTCATGAGCTTTGCCACAATATTTGTTGTTTCAAGCAAACCCGATGTGATTCTTCTACCAAAATATCGATATAGCTCTCCCAGACATTGTGCAACACCTACAAGTATTGATTACATGAAAATTTGGACACAAACATGCAGCAAACAACCAATCAGGCAAATGATGGGATAAGCGTAACAAAATAACTTTACGGTTACACTGTGCCTTATTTTTTGTTTCCTTTCTTGGGGACAGTCACAAACACTTTTCCAATACCTCTCTCTAATGCAAGGGAGACAAAGGGAGGTACCATATCACATGTAGCAAAGTCTATAACTAACCCAATAGAATAATGCTCAAGGATGATATACACTGCTCTTTTATCAATTTAGAACAATTTGAAATTAATATTTTAGCAGTTAAAAGAACTATATAGAAAGGGCATGACAACTAATAGGTTTCTAGCCACCATGGGATAACCAAGCCAACATAAATTTACCCACAAGAATAAATTACAGTTGAAACTATGATGTCAATGTTAAAAGGAATATCCAAAATGAAGATGAAGCCCAAGTCAGATGTTTTTACAGAAGTGCCAATTTCCCTTCTCCAAATAAATTGTCATGCAATGGGACATTCTTACTATTTCCCAAAGCCAGCATGATTCTCATGAACACGAAGTATCCATATTTCTTTACGCTAAATGAATAAAGACATTCTAGTTCAATTGTTCAGATGCCAGCAACATAAGGTTATATATAGAGATCATAAACAGAAATTTGCTGTCTTGATTCTCATCAAAAGTATATCTAAACACACAAATCAACACAGTTTTCTGAAACACAGATGTCAAACATCACCCTACAGAAAAGTGAGGCAACACCGCCATGAAGGCTAGCCCCTAAGTTAACTTCCTTAACCTGCACTTATGCTTTCGATTGCCTCTTGACATATCACGCAGGAAATAATCCCTTAAACAGCCAAGTAAGGACTCATTTGCAGTTTCTGAGAAACATAATCATTTGCTAAATTGTCGCTGCATTATTTTAGCATACAAATCCTGCCTGATGTTTGGAACGCAAATTGCATCATTAAAATATAACTCAAGTTTAAGAAAAGTTTTCAATCTAGAAGCTACATTCTGTCCCAGTTCAAATGCAGCTAGAAAAACATTAAAAAAAAAAAAAGGTGAAAAGCGTATCAAGCAGGAAATTAAACTTTAAGAGAAAAAAATGAGGATATGAACTAACCAGCAACTCTCTGAGGCTCACTCTTCTTTCCATCGGAGAGAAAACCTTGAAGACTGCTGGCTCTCGAATATATAGAAATGGTATCCCCTTTTGATATGATCTTCCTCATGGCCACAGACGCCAAATGGCGAACAGGTCGCCGCGCACCCAAAGCAAGCAACGAGTACAACGCATCCTCGCATTTTCTTTGCCACAGCAAAATAGAATCCTGAAACCGACATTTCCACATCAAACACAGAACAACACTGAAGGAAAAGTGGAAAAGATAACTGCACTGTATCGGCGAAGAACAGAACAAAATAGACCTTGGGCTCTTCTTCGATGGCGGCGATGAGATCGGAGAGGAGATCGAAGCAGAGGAGAGGATCGGGTGATTGTTGAGACGAGGAAGCGACGATGGACTCTAGTTGCGCCACCAGGACGCCGAATCGAGAGAGAGGTACGTTCTCTCTCACGTAGTTCTTCGCCATTAACAAAAGACGATTTGAAACAGAGCGCCAAAGGGAAGATTATCAATCGGTTTTCCACTTAAGACAGCTAAGAAGCTTTTAAGCTTTCACCGGTGTTTCTATCTGAAGGCATGCCTCTTAGATAATGTAACTTTGAGTTATTTCCTAATATGACTTCAATAAGATCTTATGGTCTGATAGCAAGTGCATCACATATTCAAAACCCATTATAAAAGTAAGAATACGGATGACTCAAGTTTTTAAGAGGGAGGGATTTCTAGAAAGAGGACATGGAGGAATAACTAGTGTTATAATTCTACGACGTAAGTGAGTTAGTAAAGGATTTTTCTGGTTTAAGTGAAATTACGGGTTTAAACTGCCCTCATATATGTAACCGTTTAAAACTTGAGAACAAAGTTTTGCCTCTCGTAAGGGACCTATCCGGTTCGAGTGGGGATTAATCTGAGAGTAAATGGCTTAAAGGTGCCTTCTTACAGTTGGGACCTTTCTAAAATACCTCGTGAGTAAAAAAAAAAACTAGTGTTATTCCTTTTTTTCATTTCCCCCGACTAAAAGCAATTTTTTTGCTTATATAAGCAGGGGAAATTTCAAATAGTCACACCTACTAATTACATCAGAAATAATATAATAATTTAGTTTAATGAAGCTAGGCGATGCTTCTTCAGTACTTATTGTTCTTGAGATCCAATCACTCTCAAGTCATCTGTAGCTACCAAATCTGGTTGTTAGTCTCACAATCTCATACCTTCTCTCACCTTCTCTCTCCAAGTAAGTTTGCTTTCTTCATTTGGGTAAGAGATCGGTGTTTTTGATGTCAATTCTTAGATCTATGATTCTTTGATGAGGTTGTTCTATTATGATAATCTAATTGACTTCTAGATATGTCATCTGTTGTATGTTGCTTTGATTTGTTCTAGTTTTCTTTTCATATCGATTATGTTCTCCTATTGTGAATCGGATGCTCTTAGCTTCTTAAGATAGCTCGATTTTTCTTTTCTTAATTTTGTGGTGGCTCTTTTTTTGTTTAGATCTTTTTAAGTTGGTGGGGTGCTTGCATATTTGTGACTTTGCCTACCTACCTTGCTCTCTAGTGGTGAGAACTTAGTCCAATTAAAGTTTATGCTCTAGGATTTGGACTTCATTTGCATACTACTACTATTTATTGCATGAGAAAGTTCAAGTTATGGGCTTGGAGAAATATAGAAACTTCATTGGAATTTAGATGTAGTCCTGGTGCACAGCCTTTCATTTTAAATGCTAGTTACAAAATAATGTGTGCCTTGTCTCTATTGACAATTGTGCATGTCTAGGACAAGAGCTCTGTTAGTATTTTCTATCTCATGTGCTCTAATGTTTCTTATTGTTGTATAGTGGTGGATGTTGTGATCATGAACTCTTGTTTTGATCTAGATTTTACATTGTTAAACATTTGTCGAAACCTTTATTGTTTCATATAGTGTGGCTTTTGGTCAACATTAAACCATTAGCTAACAGTGTCTTGTACACAATGTTTTATCGGTTTTCTGGTACAAAATGGAGCATGTATGAGTTTTTTTTAAAAAAAAATTGAAGCTTTCTAGGTTATGGTTAGATAGACGATTATTTGGTTTGTTTGAATAACCGACGTGAAGACTCATAACGCAACTAGCAACTAGCAAAGCTGGTTTTGCAGGGGTGTAAGGTAATATAAGATTATGGTGACCATCATATATTTATATATATACTGTCAGTTTTTTACGTATTTACTCTTTTAACCTGTATCACTATTATCCTGTCACTTTTGCATATGGGTCTACTAGAAACAGCCTCTCTACTATATAGGGGTAAGGCTGTGTACTATCAGACCCCCCTAGACCCCACTTCACAGTGAAAATTCAGGGTATGACAATGACGATGATGAGTTTAATGGAGCTACTAGTATTTGTCATATTGTATGGTTAAATAATTAAGCTTAGTGAGTCTACAAACATACAAGCACTTGGAATAGTACAATCATACATAGTGAAAGCCTACTATTATTTTAATGGCAGGTCCTATTTGTTCTTCCATTATATAGGCTCATGGAATGTAAACAAATTTTCTTCATCAAGAATGATGTCTTCATATTTCTTTAAGAGACGCTCATAATCATCTTTATTGAATTCAAGTATATATTCTTCAAGATATTGTAAATCTTCAAAGTGTAGAGGAAGAGATTAAGATGGTCCTTCAAGAGATAAACTAGAGGCTGGTATACGATTAATTCATCTTTTCATAAAATTATATTTTTAGCATTCTAGGGCCTAAAGGAGGTATATGTAATCATGGTTATGAATATCGTTTCGTACTATAGAAAACGGAACAATATCAATGAATAAGGTATCAACCATGGGTAGTAGCCAATACCTGAGTTTTCACCTAGTATTGGCCGGTATTTAAAATATCAACCAGTATCATGAGTTTTGAAAACTTTAGGGACCAATTAGCAAAAATCTAAAAATTTTACCCTACCTCCTCTCCTAACCCATTTGCTTCTTCCTATCTTCTCTCTCATTTATCATTTTCATTTCTCTCTCTCAGAGACTCTCCTCTTTCACACTCTGCATACGCTCTCTCTCTCTCGTTCTCCTCTCCAGTGGCTGCTTCTTCCTCTCTGGCCGATGACAACACTGCATGACTTCCTCGTGTCCTCCACTCCACCACCGCACTAACAACCCTCCTCGACTCCTCCATGCGTTGCCACCACCTAACCATTTTTAGGCTTCACCACTTCAGTTATCCCCTCCTCCACACCACTCTACCCTCTTCCTACCATCACCATCCACCACTGCCTGCCACCACTACTTCTGGAGTTGCCACTCGCCAGATCTAGAAAAGATCCAAATCCAAACCTAACCTGACTTGACCTAAAAGCCCAAACCATATACATTGAGAATTTTTTTGGGTGGGTTTTTTTATTTTTTATTTTTTCTTAATTGCATTTGTGAATTGTGATTGTGAATGGGTTGGATTGTTAGAAGTTGGAAGTTGAAAGTTAGAATTAAATTGTGAATTGGATTTGTGATTTGTGTTTGTTTGGAATTGGATATTTGGATTGGAGTTGAATGAATGATGCATGGTTTTTTAAAAATCTTATTGGTTATGATTGGTTCATTCATAGGTATGGCTATACATGAATTGAGATTTGAATTTTGAGAGTTGAAACTTGAAAGTTTCATCTTAAAAGTTAAAATCGAGAAAGAGAATGTAAAATAACCTTATATTCATGTTAGTATTTAAATTTTAAACTTTAAAGTAATAATTAATTGATATAATAATTTTTCTAATATTCTTAAAATTAGCATAATAGTATTGGTATATTTTTTAATTTCTATTGCTTTTAAATCTTGATTTTGGTTACAAATCCTTGTGTTTTGATTCAAATGTGAGATAAATTGAGTGGAAATGGTGTGAATATTGCACGAATATTAATTGGATTATTTTGTAAATTTGCCATGAAGGTTGAAGGGAAAGTTACGTAAATTTTGCCTAAAAAGAGAAAAAGAAGAAGAAGAAGAAAAGTGGTGACAAGTGTCACCATCGAGGGAATGGCATCCAAACGTTAGTCACGATGGTTTCATAACTAAATATTAGTCATAACGACATAATTTGTCACCACCGTGACAAGTTCCCTCACAAGGGTGACTTATCTTGTCAACCTATTGTTTCATTTAATTCATTAACTTATCACGTGTCATGTGCAGAGGTGACGGCTCAAAACCTTAAACCTAAAGTCATACTACAAATAAAAAGGGAATAGAGGGTGGTAGTTATCAATCATTCATTCACTCTATAATCACCTTCATTCAGGAAGAGAAATAGAGAGAAAGAAGGGAAAACGAGAAGAGAAACAGAGAGAGTCGATGAAGAAGAGAGAAACACAGCATAAAGCTGGAAGTAGAGCAAGCCTTCGACTATCTAGTGAGAACAAGTTGAAGCAGAAGGCGAAAGCTAATGTGGGAAGCTTGAGAAGGGTAGGAGACCACCATATCTCACTCACTCAATCCCTGCTTGCTTGCTCTTTTATTCATCTGTTGCATTGTTTTTTGTTGTTTACTGAACTTGTTACTTTTCTAGCTTAGCCGATTGTTACTTGTTTTCTTTTCATAGTTCATTTGGTTATTTACTTGGCTTGTTGCTTAAATACTTCACTTCTAGTGATGAAGATGGGATTGGAGTATTTGAAGATGATGAATCTTGTGATTTCTATGATGGACTGATTTCTTTTTCTTAAGAATTAATGTAGTTATTTTAGTCAACTATGCATGATTGAGTTATGGTTTTGTCGTCTTATTTATTACTATGGTTTCTAAGATGAATGGATGTAATAGCATGACCAAACTTTGCATGATTTTAGTATTAAATGAAGGATCAAGAAAAGAAGTTTTATATAGGCGAGAAACCATGGACACTTAGGTTAAGAACGAGAAATATATTAACTTAAATGGTAATTAATAGTTAGGTTTCCATAATTAATTCGGGTAATAACTTGTTGAATACGAATGTTAGATTAGTTCATTATTCTAGTTGATTTAGAACCCAATTGTTAATTTTAGCAAGACAACGATCCAATCACTTCTCTTAATCATGGATAAGAGATTAAATTAGCAAAATTAATTCTCAAGAGTTTTCCATTTTGATTAATCTATTCGTCTTTGCTTTCAGATAATTCCGTTTACTTTTCAATCTATTTTGTGATTTTCTTTAAAGTCTTCACTCAACAAATCCGGATAGAATGTTTAAGATTGCATCTGTTTTTAATTTTGCTTTTGTTTGAGATTAATTTAAGTTAACTAATTTCACTTCCGTGGGAGACGATCTTGAGTAATCACTATAACTATCTCGTATACTTGCGAGTAGAATTGCCCAATGTTACGAATACCGTACCAGACTTGATACCGGATTGGGTTCTGGTACAATATTGTACCGGCACCGGTTAATATTGGGTATCATTTCGAGTAATTTTTTAAATTTATGAAATAGTCCTTGATTTTTCTAAAAATTACAAAATAGTCTATTGTCATATTGTACAGAATTACTGTATATTTTTAACCTTGTCTCCAAAAATCATAATAATAAATAATAATCACAATTTTAATTTAATTTATAAAATTAATTTAATAATTATTATTAAATATAGTTAAATTTAAAATATATTTTTAAAATATATAAATTTCAAATAAAATTTGATTTAATAATTAAAATTTTATAAAATAAATATTACTTTATAAATCATAATTTTTAAATTATTATTTTAAAAAATAAATATTTTTATTAATACTTTATTAATAAATATTATATAAACTATTAAAAATATTTGTTTGATTTATAATTATTATTAGTAATAAAAATATTTATTATTATTTTAAAATTAAAATTTAAAATTTCACAATAATTATAAAAGTTGAAGTAAATAAAATAACTAATTAAAAAAACTTTGAAAAAAAAGGGAGAAGGAGAGGTAGGAGGGAGGGTTGGAAATTTTAAAATTTTTGAAAAATTTTGCAAAGAAGTTCTCCTATTTTTTAAAATTTCTAGTACCAGTACCATCCGAAACAGGTCGATACTGACCGATATTTAAACCTGATACACTAACCCTTTATTTCATACAATTTTGGTCCAGTACGGTACGTACCGACCGATACGAACTAGCATTCATATCACTAGTTCAGACATATTCGAAAAGGACAAAAAGTAGAGATTGACAATTAGAGCTAGATTCGACTAGTTGAACCAGCCCAATCTAAAGTGAATGGGAATCTTGGCTAACTAGGTCTCGGCTCTTTTTCTTAAAAAACGAACATCAGACTAGTATTGGATTCAAGCAACTCAAATCTGGTTACACCTGACTTAACCGTATTCTTATATAAAAAATGACATTTTTAATTAAAAAATTAGGGTCCAATTGAGTAAGACCAAGATGTCCCTAACCTAGTCAAATTCGAGCGCAGATTCAACTCATTTTGAGTAATAGATGACAATATCTTATGTATTTAAAGAAAATTTTTGAAAAAAAATCCCAAAAATAGTTGAATACTTGATCAAAGTGTGACATTTTGGAGGAGGATGTAAGTCCCTTTTCCCAATGCGCTTGCCTCCATCGTTTGCTTCTGCAATTCCCTCTCCTATGTTATCGATACCCACAATGCAGTCTCACTTCATCATAACCCCACTCCCATCCGTCGTATTCCTCCAACCAAGATGCAACTAAGAAGAGACAAGAGTTTATGCTTTACATGTGATGCGAAGCACCATAGGGATCACAAGTGCCCGAATAAGCAATTAATGATGGTTTTGATCGATGTAGAAGAACCTCTAGATGAACAAATGGTACTGTTGTCGCCTGCAACGAAATTAAAAAAGAAACCAACTTCCTGCAATACAAATTAATGTAATAGTGAAAAGTAGGGGATCGTTCTCACGAGAAATTTTTAATGGTAAATGTTATACGAATTAAAGACTAAAACAATTTTTTTTGGGGGTGTGTGGATTAATGAAATTTAAAGAAATTAGAAATGAAAAAATTGGATTAAATGAAAATATTCAAATATTGAAATTCAATAAATAAACCTTGGCTTTGGCTCATCGACGTTTTCACACTAAAATGGATCCTTGATATAAAATTCAGTTCATCAACAAACATTTATTGGGTGATGTTTCTCTTAAATGTAAATGAATAGAAACATGTATTCTATGCATTCTTATTAATCAACAACTTAGATACGATCCTAAGTTCAATTGAGTAATAGCTTTAAGAACTAAGAAACTAATGAACAAGACAACACATGTATGACATGCATTTAATCAAGATGAGTTTCTTCTTAGAATTTTCAACTCTAACGTAAAGATGATAATCCCAATTGTCACTTGTGATTAGCAAAACTGAATATCATATTTTATTAATCTGGCTATTAAATGAATCAACTCCTAGTTGTGCATCCTAGAAATAATCAATTCAACCATAAAAGCAATTCGGAAGGCACTCAATATTTATCAACAAAACAAACTTTATTGGAACATCTCACAGATAATAGATGATAACGTAGTTTCCCTTAATCAAGAAAAGAGATTTAGTTACTCATAACAAAAGTGAAAATCAATAAAGAGATATCCAATTGTAAAGTCTTCATCATTGGTCTTTCTTAGAAAATCCAAAAATCCCTAGAGAAATACTACAGAATTTGAAAAACCTCACTATGGCTAACGTAAAACTAGAAGAAAAACTGCAAAAAATCTAAAACTATCCCCTAATGTGGTTTATGAAAAATAGCAGAAAAACGTGAACTTTAATCCTAAAGTGGCTGACATAAACCAAAAGAAGAATACAGAAAACGTCAAACTACTCCTAATGAAAAAGCTGTAGAAAAATGTAAAACTATCCTAAACTAAAGGCTGACCTGAAGAGTAACTTTTCTACCCTTTTATGCTTTTTCGATCCTTTTTCTCTTCTCTCTTTCGTGATCCTCAGCAGATAATCCTTATCTCCACTTCAAGATGCTTATCTCCATTGATAAGATAGCAATATGATCTTCAAAGATTATGAAAATCTCGGATTTGAATTTGAAAACAAATCTGCAGATAATTTCCATCCTTACACGTGCTCACACTTAGTCACTGAATTTGCTGTCAATATGGAAATTTTGGGTTTTCTTTGCTTCTTTTGCATCTTTTGATTCAATTCTATCTCTAAAGTGTTGAAAATCATCTGAGAATAATTAAGAGACAATTCCATTAATTTTGGATAATAATTTCAACACATGAGAGAGATTTATATATCAAATGAATGCAAAATGACAACTTAACAAAATTTCCCCACACCAATCCTTTGCTCGCCCTCGAGCAAACATACCAAACCACTACACTCCATCAATTCATCATTCATAAGATTAAGTACACACAATCTATTAACTTGGGTTAGCAAGACTTAAGTGGCAACATACATCATGCTCACTTTTCACCGATACAAATAAACAAAGTCAAAGTAGACATTCTTGTTCAAAGGTAAATATGAAACCAAAGTGAATTCTTCTCTCAGATTTCTCTCTTGCACTCAAGTGTTTAAGGTGAAAGTGTTTCTCTCAAATCTCCTTCTAACAGATTGCACTACCATAGGCTTACAAAGTCACCAATTATCATTCATTCGGATTACATGAGCTCATAAATCATAAGGACTTTATTATGGATTGTAATGGGGCTAGGTTCATAGGTGAGATAAAAATGACAAAAGGTTAATCACAAGCATTCAAAGTATCAAGTAAAAGGGACACTCAAATTAAAATTATGAAATAACCACGTGAATACAAAGGACTACAACTACTAATTACTAACTAATGCTACTATGCTTTATTCTT
The DNA here is from genome assembly GCA_025504935.2 of Erythroxylum haughtii. Taxonomy (NCBI): domain Eukaryota; kingdom Viridiplantae; phylum Streptophyta; class Magnoliopsida; order Malpighiales; family Erythroxylaceae; genus Erythroxylum; species Erythroxylum haughtii. The sequence goes on along the minus strand of JANSVB020000170.1, from coordinate 2,098,281 downwards.
TTTCTTTTTCTGTTCTTTTCTGATTTTTTTCCGAATTTTTTTCTTTTTTCTTTCTTTTTTCTTTTCTTTCTTCTTTTTCTTTTTCTTTTTTTGATTTTTTCTTTCATTTCCTTTTCCCCTTTTTTTTCTTTTCATTTTGTTTCCTTGCCTAAGAACAAGGGAGAGCAATAAAAACAAGAGAAATTACTAGCAGCATAATTTAATAAACACATGAGTAAAAGCTCCTATGAAAGTATCTCAGAATAAAATACAGAACAAAAGTCTCAAATTACTCAATGCTTCGTTCAACTTGTGATAAGGTAAGGCTAATGGGGTTTTTGGGTTTTAATATGAGGTGATTGA
>JANSVB020000170.1:1965262-1979895 GCA_025504935.2 Erythroxylum haughtii | reverse complement strand
GTAAGAAGTGCAGTGTAGCAGAATTTCCCTTAGATTACAGCAGACGTGAACAGTACCCAAAGTGCTTGATCTTTTGCTGCAACCAACATTCAAGCTCAACAGGGCAGCAACTGAAGCTTTCATTTTCAGACGTTCGAAGGAACACTTTCTAGATAAGATGAGCTAAAGTTTACGACATGAAACTTGTTTTTATCCTGGAAGTCAAGGAGGTAGGTTCCGCGAGCTCATACCTTCAAATAAAATACTTTATTGACTAGTTTTAGTATCATTATTTATTAATGTAGGGAAAGGCTGATGGATCAGCATCCGAGCTCGCGTTCTGGATGAAAATGGCGGCATTTGGGGACGCCAAGAGAGATTTTGGATTCTGAGGAACCTGTCATTGTCACTCACGCTTTTTCATTACATATCGGACTCACCTGAAACGTAAACAAAATGTAATCTACTGTCACACCACCAACATCAGCATGAACAACACCATACTCATCAAAAGTCATAAATTATTGCTGTCTTGCCAGCATCCTTGAAGGTGATTGAGAAGAAAGATGCTATTCGTCTTCTTCGTTAATGGTTTGTGCTTCTCTCTTTGCGGCCTTCTCATCATTGGCAAGCACCCACTTTGCCTCCTGCTGCTACACCACCACTTTCGTTCACCATTGTCACTCACTTCCCTTTCCTTTGATGTATCAGTTTCTTCTCTTGTTTCTTTTCCTTCAATCATCACCTGCATATGAACAAAATTCTCACAATCTCTTTTCTCTCTGATTAACTTACGAAAAGTATAATTAAGCCAACTTAATTTCTCCCCATGGATGTCAGATAGGATCAGATTAAAGTATTGACATTAGTTTTGACTTGTGACTGTGTCATTTTTAGAAGGAGCTCCAGGAAAAAAAATGCACGAGATGACTACTACAAATGAGATGAGAGCAACTTTCGCTGCCTTGTGTTATATTATATAAGGTATTAAGCATTGCTATTATTCAGGTAATCACATTATGCTCTCAATAAAAGCATATGGTTCAGTAAATTATTGATTTTAAACAATTGGAATTTTTTTCTTGAATAATATGGAGCTTAATTTTAAATAAGAAAAATTCATAAAATAGTAAAAATTAGTAATTTTATATTCTTTTCATGTATGTTGTATTTAAGAAATGTTTTTATATTTTGATAATTAATCAAATTGGTACTTTTTATATATTTATAATATGACTTTGTTAATATATTTATATGACCTCATTGTTCAATATAAATTCTAACCACGGATTGATTTTATTCTAGCATAATTTACTAAATTGAAATTTAATTTCTTAAAAATATTATAAAAAGAAGATTAAATTAATTATGAAAAATGTAAAGTTTGAATTTAAACTATAAAGGGTTTGAATAGTAAAAGCCCTAGGGCCTTGACATAATTAATTGTCTAGAATTTTAGATATATTTTGTAATTTCTGTATAATTTATTAGTAAATGTGGATTTAATTAGATACAAATAAGAACGTACGAGTAAAAAAAAAAAAAGATTCTTTGTGAAATGCTGACAAGTGGGGTCCTGATGGATGTTAATTCTGTATGTGCACTACTGCTCTGGTGGTCTGGTCTGGTAACCTTCAATTTTAAGAGCTTGAAGGGATTCTCTTTGAAAGATGAAAGATCTTCCTAGGATGGACAGTATAAGGTGGTCTGTTCACCCTCTATTTTATCAGTTTCTAGCCATTCAATAAGTAAGAGAGAGAGGAATTAGATGGTTGAAAACTAATGGAAGCAGACTAATTGGTACAGACCATCTAATCCCATTTCTTCTCACACAACAATCAATAATATAGTTTTGTCAATAATTCATATTGCAATATGATAGACATCCTTATTCAGTAATTTCAAATTCATATGCTAACTTGGGACAAATACGTGAGGATGCTTTTGACTTGGGAAACTAGGTTGTATAAGTTTGGAATAAGCAGGGCAGATGGTGGCTTTTCAGAGGCAGCATGCCCTACTGAAATTTGTGGCTAAAAAGTGATGGTACAGGGTTAGAATCGGATAAAGCTATGCCCAATGTTATGTGATGTTATGATCACCATACTGCACTGTATCACGACCAGCCCAGATAGTTTCCAAAAAGAAGAAAAAAAGGAGTGATGATACTGATACGCCACTTTCAACTAGATTCCCCGTTATCATTATCAAACATCTAAAGGGGAATGATTGAAGCATCTTCAGTCACGTCTAATAAAACAAACAACATAATATTGATAACTTTAATACGAGTGGATAGATTCGGAAATGAAGTCTAGAGGCCTAGGAGGTGAGTAGATGTAGCCCTGCACACTTGGGGCCACAGGTAAGCTTGATTGGTGAAGGACCATGTTATCTCCTATTTGTACTTAGCTATTGCCCATGCATTGCCTGCATTTTTCTGGCCTAAAGTCTTTTTGCCAGTTTAGGAGCAGGTATGCACCACAAAACAAAACAAATTGAGGAACGGACCACTCTTTATTTTACTAATATGACAAATTTAGTAAATGGTAAAAAATTATTAAACACTGTTCCTCACCAAACTACAACTAAAAGGTGCTGCTGGTTTATGTTGCAGTTCAGTTTTGTGTCTTCAGAGCACTTGGAATCAATTTTAGTCACTCCATATGTCCACTCAACAGGAAAGTGTTCAAGTGTTTGAGACAATTGAATTCTACAGGTGAAAATTTTTGGTGTAGGCTATAAAAACTGAGACAGAGCATGTTGCATTCAGGTCTTCTATTGAAACTAACAAAAGCAGAAAAGAAAAACAAATTAACAGACACCCTACAAGCAGAAAATGGAAAAATAGAAGGAAGAAAAAACACCCGCTTATGAATCTTTTTCACCAAGAAAATTGGCAGATGGATCAAGTTCATGTCCTGAAAATGACACGTCTTAAGAAAATTTCTTTAGTAACACTTACCTTGTCTTCAGCTTTCGGCTTTGCATTATCAGAATTAGGAGAATCTCCACCTTCTGTTTCGCATCTCTTCAACGATTTCCCCATAATTGGAGGTGTTGAAGGTGGGCTTGCCCTCCTCGAGTTATGTTCAGGAGGTGTGCTTTGAGTTCCAACATCTCTTGATGAGCCTTCCGATTTTTCTTCTACATAGAAAAAGCGCGAAACGAAACAACAGCTTGAGTCAATTTAAGCAGGCATTTCCAAAAAGCAACTGAAGTATCAGAAAATGTAAGTGTTCAGAGTTCAGACAACCTTGGATGGCCAAATGAAGAATATCTTCTTGGTTAGCAACGGAAAGCGAGGGCTTTGCGTGGAGTTGTGACCGAGAATGGGAAGAGTAATTAACAAGAGGCACAGACATTGTAATTCTGGAGGTTAAGTTACGAAATGATCTTCCACTAAGCGTTTTTGCAGATAAACATTCCATTGGGACCTCTCCTGACTGTGGATTGCATATGTACTTCTCTGCTTCATTCCACTTGGAATTTAGAGCAAACCCATCTGGAGATAAGCATTCCCAACTGTTATACACTGACCTTGCCTGCAATGCTGCAAGAAAATCAAAGCAATGAACCATTCAATACATTATCACTCTTTATACGTAAAGTTTGGATCTTTAAACTATTAAAAACATGTCGACTTCAATGCTTAGTTACCTTTAAGAGCACTGGTGAACGAGTACGTTGATGGGTCAATTTCTTCTGAAAATGAGGTGGGAAAGTGCGAGTTAACTCATAATTATAGAATCAAAACTTGCTTTTTTGCAGTGAAGCGAAGTAGTTATATACCTCTCAGTGAGTAGCCAGGAGACGAAGCAGTACTAGAAATGGTTACATTTGATCTAAAAGACCTTGCATCTTCTCTAAAGCTTCTGATATTCGACCCTGAAAACCTTCTTGATTTGGTGTTCTCGCGACTGATTTGAGCCCTCAAAGTCCACTCTCTGAGACTGAGTTCTGGTTCCTCTCGTCGTCGAGAAGTATATGGAGGCTGTTCCATCGTGGACGCTATAAATGAGTTACAATACGTTCAAAGTTGTATTGATTTTCCAGTCTCAACTCCCAAAGTTTGTTCAAGTCTTTTATAGGTGCACGAGGCTTGCAATGTTGACGGATAATACCCCTGTGTATTAACACTTCAAATCATTTTCTAGTGAAATGGAAAATTATCAGATACACTTGGTTTATTAATCAAGTTCCTATGTCTCTAGTTAGCCAAAAATAAGTTCTTGGTGTCTCTATTTGGATTGCTTGAGAAGAGACAAAATTGTTAACTGATACATATGAAACAGTTTTGATGTAGAGAAGAGGCACAGTTCTATTATTGAAGTTCGTGGTATGGACTAAAACCTGTTGGCTCCACTGTTTTCTTCTGCAATTTACTTTCATCACTAAGGTCATGTATATTAATATGAAGTTATAGAGATTATGTCAGAAATTTTGTTCTTTTTCCAATATATATGGAGGTTTAAGCCACAAAAGACTTGAGCTAAAGTTCAACATGTTTGTCTCATATCAAGATGTCAAGAACTCTCTCTCTTTAGACTCAAACTCTTACTGCCAACTTTGGCAAATATAGTAAAAATCAACTCCCTTATTCTTTGTGCACAACGTTACAATTGAAGACGATTGTTTTGATACAAAACAATATCTCTTTTGCATATGTTGAACCAGGGTAAGAACGTGAAAGTCATGACTGCAAGCAATTTCAAGGTTTTAAGTTGAAATGGCTTTTACATGGTTTACGTAAATGATTTTCAGTTGCAGGGTGAAACGACATTCTTTCTTCAGCACATGGTTTACGTATCTGATTTTCAGTGGCAGGGTGAAACGACATTCTTTCTTCAGCAAGTGGAGTGGTGCAATATATTCCCATGTATATGTCTGTCACTCGCTGTCCCAATGACTGCTACCGTAAACTGGGGGTCCTTCCAGTGCTTAAAATGAGACATTGCACTAAAGTTGAAACCGTACAAACAATGGCCCTACGACCCAACGGCAGAGAAATGGTGCTGCAGGCGCATGTCTGCTAGTGCCTTACCTTGGAATCAAGAAAATTTCCCTGCTCCGAGGTGTTGAGTTAACCCTTGTTCGGATTACGAGATTTAACTCCTGCGGTGAGTACATGGGCTAGGACTTCACGTTGAAGTTGGTGGTACAAGGAGATGGTTCAACTGTAATTTGCAATTGCAGGGCCACCACTTCAAAGTAGGTATTGTTATTAGAGCTGAAATTTGGAGACAAGAAGTTATACGGTGGAAGATCTTAAACTTCCATTGTAGAGGTCTTTAAATAGAGCTAGAGTCTAGATCTAGAGTTTAACAAAAACTTAAATACATTCCTTACCTTTAGGTACGAATAAGAACTCCCTAATCTTAAAAAAAAAGATAAAGCCATCCTAAAGATAAACACAAAAAAATAATCCAAAAGATAAAGTTTTCTTAATCCAATTTATAGAAGTGTTCGAACATTCCTCCTTGTATAATAGCTACAAACTCCTAGTTTGCTTCTCAATTATTCAAATCTGGCTTTTAAAAGTGCCTTTGTTAGGACATCCGCACTTTGATCATCAGTCCTACAATAAGTAAACATATTTTACCTCTTCTTTGCACTTCATTTTAAAAAAACAACTTCATCTTAAGGTGTTTAGTTTTGCCATGAAAAATAAGATTGTTTGAGATTGAAATGGCAGCTTGATTATTAACAAAAAATTGAGTTGGCTCATTTTGCTTCATATGTAAATCTGCAAAGATATTTATGAGCTAAATTGCTTGATTTATAGTAGCAATGGCTGCCACATATTCTATCTCAGTTGTGCTTTAGGCCACAACATCTTGTTTCTTTAAACACCGTGAAAATATCCTTGAGCCAAAGCTGAAACAATGACCTATTGTACTAATATCATCAACCAAAACTCCTCAATTACTATCAGAATATCCATGAAGTTTGAAATTCTAATAGTAAGTGTACTTAATTCCATAATCTACGATATCTTTAACATATCTCATAATTCTTTTGGCAGCTTCAAGATGTACTTTACTAGCATAATGTATAATCTTGAAAGCATACTTACTGCAAACATAATATCAGTTTTAGTTGTAGTAAGATACATTAAGCAACCAATTATGCTGCTATAATGATGTTCATCCACCTTATCAGCTCCATGATCTTTGTTGAACTTTTCCTTCTAATTCACTGAAGTAGTAGTACTTTTGCAATCTTCCATTTGAAGTTTTTAAAGTATTTCCCTTGCACACTTGGCATATGAAGACTCCATCTTTATTTTGCGTCACCTCCATTCTAAAAAAAGGTCAGTAAGTCAGGATCAGTCATCTCAAATACTTGGAGTATTTAAGCTTTAAACTCCTTTATTAGCTTCTCATCAGCAAATCATCAACATAAACTATGATTAATTTAACTTCTGTTTGCTTCACGTATAATGTAACTTCACTTAGATTTTTAAAGAATCCAAGGTCTTAAAGATGTTCATTAATTCTATTATACTAAGTTCTAGGGGTCTGTTTAAGACTATACAAGATCTTTTTTAGCTTGTAAACCTTCTCCTCCTGTCTCTTGACTTGGAATCCTTCTGGTTACTTTATAAATATCTCTCATAAATATAACCATTTAGAAAAACAGATTTACATCTAAATGGTAAACTTTTGGTCCTTTATATGCAGTTAAGGCTAGCAACATTCTAATCGTATCAAGGCATGCAACTATAGCAAATGTTTATGAAAAATCTACTCCAAATACTTGAGCATATCCCTTCACTACTAATATGGCCTTATATTTATTTATAGAACCATCTGCTTTAAGTTTAGTTTTATAGACCCATTTAACTCCTATGAGTTATTTATGTTGTGGTCTATCCACCAACTTCCATGTGTCATTTTTTTCAATCATTCGAAGCTGTTCTTTTATAACATCTAACCACTTGTCATCCTTCTCAGCTTCTTTGAATTCTACAAGTAATTGGACAACAATATTATTTCTTTCATAAATTTCAGATAAGGGCCTTGTATCTCTAACTGTTATGTCATCAATAGTATCATCAAAATGTTCTACAACTTTTAGAAATTGCTTTTTCATTTGCTTCTCCTAACTTCATTGTTTTTCCTCCATGAATTTGACATCTTTATTTATAAGAATTTTTTTTATTTTATGGTTGAAAAATTCTATAAGTTTTGTCAATGTTGCTATACCTAATGAAAAAATCTAGTTCAACCTTTTTATCAAGTTTGTCTCTCTTAACATGAGGGACATAAGAAAAACAAACACAACAAAAATTTTACGGTTTTACAAATCTGGCTTGTAACCAAACAAGGCTTCAAATGGAGTTTTTTAAAGATAAAACTGTAGTTGACAACCTATTCATCAAAAGTACAGTAGTTACATCCTCTGCCTATAATTCCTTTTCATGCAGCATACACCTTGTTATTTCTAGAACACTTTGATTTTTTCTCTCACTTACACCATTTTGTTATAGGTGTAAGGTGTAATAAGTTGGTGTTAAATACCGGTTTTTTCACAAAATTTGTCAAAGACTTCATTTGTGTATTCTTTCTCATTATTTGATCTTATTATATGCAATTTGGAACTACTTTGATTTTTTCACAAAGGCTTTGTATTTTTAGAATATATTAGCAACCTCAAATTTGGATTTAAAGAAATAAATATAGCAAAATCTAATGAAATCATCAATAAATATAATATAGTATTTGTTACCATTTAAAGATGATGTTTTTTGATGTTCTTTAATATCTGTGTACATCGGTTGTAACTTGTGTGTTACTCTTTATGCTGTTTGAGGGAATGGTTGACTTGCTTTTCATATATTGACAAGCCACACAATCAACTAACTTGTCTTCACATAACGAGACATCTTTCACCAAGGTATGTTTTCGCATATAGAGAAGTCCAATAGGATGGAAATGTCCAAGTCTCTTGAGTCATAATTCAACATTGCTCATAGTGCTTGAAAAAAACTAGTTACTCCTCCTTCATCAGATTTAAAGTATAAATTTTAGCTCTCATTTTCACCTTAAATACATATCTACCTTTCGCACCTTTAATCAAGCACCCTTTGTTTTCAAATATGACTTTGAAATCCTTTTCAACTAGCTTGCAACACTAAGCAAATTTTGGTCAATATCAGATACAACCTATCATACTCTCAATAGTTACAATTCCTTTTTATTTGACTAACATAAAATCACCATTTCCAATTTTCATCTTGGAAATAGTGAATTTATCAAGCTCTTTAAAGAGGTTTTGAACATTGATCATATAGTTTGTGCAGTTGCTATCTATTAATCAAGAATCACTGGAACTGTTGTTTGTAGTAAAGCATGTAGCAACAAATAGTTGGTCCTCTAGGTTTTGCTTTATGGACACCTTTGCTTCTTCATGTTGAGACTTGCATATTCATTCTATATGTCCCATATTACCATACTTTTTGCATTTGACATCAAGCCTCCATCAATATTTTCTTTGATGGTGATTTGTTTTTTTTGTAGTGTGGACAAACTAGAAAAGCCTCATCTTGTTGCTCATTAAAGCCTTCAATTTTTTGGTCGTTTTTCTTGTTGTTATTATTCTTGTCTTTGCCTCCTTATGGGTTTTGTGCTTTTATTCAAAAAGCACCTTATACTGCCTACTCTTGTCTCATCATTCTTCTCTGCTCTATTGCCTGCAAAACATTTACTAATTCTCCCAAAGAAATATCCTTGACAAATCTTCAGTTTTTTCAATGAAGATATTTTGGATTCATTTTTTTCATGTACAGTGACAAGAATTTTCTGTACACTTTTTTATCAGGAAAATCCTTACCAAGAAATTGTACCTTATTAACAATGCTTAGCAACCTGTCAGTATAACTTTTAATTGTTTCTATCTCCTTCATGCTATGCGTTTCAAATTCTCTGATCAAGTTGAATACTTGCATACCTTTAGTTCTTTCACTACCTTGATATTCAAATTTAAGATAATCCCAAATATCTTTAGCAGGTTTTAGATTCATAATTCTTATAAAAATCACACTTGACATAGCTGAAAAAGACAAGCTTTCACCTTAAACTTCTTTATCTTTTTTTCTTTATGATTCTTTTTGGACTTCTTTATCTTTTTTCCTTTATGATTCTTTAGTTGCGCCATTGTAGAATTTTCGAATAATTGGAACACTTCATAGTCTTCTTCTATATCCTCCCAAAGATTTAGAGCTTCAAGATGAACAGTTATTCTGATATCCCACGCTTCATAGACGTCACCATAAAAAGCTGGTGGTGCAACAATTATGGATGTTGTGTCAACTTTTATTATGGTTTCACTCAACTCACAAATCCCTAAAGATGAAAGCTTTGATACCAATTTGTTGTTATTAGAGCAGAAATTTAGAGATAAGAAGTTATACGGAGGATGATCATAAACTTCCATTGTAGAGCTCTTTAAATAGAGCTAGAGTTTAACAAACACTCAAATACATCCCTCATCCATAGGCATGGATAAGAACTTCCTAATCTTTAAAAAATAAAAAAGTCATCCTGAAAATAAACACAGAAAAATAATCTAAAAGATAAAGTTATCCTAATCCAGTCTATAGACATGATAATGTCATCCTAAACCAATCTACAAATATTTAGGCAGTTTTCAACGGTGCGGACTTGTGTAAGCAAAATAAGTTTTCCAAGTTGTAAGAGATTTCTATACTTTATCCACTCGAGTGAAGATAGCGTATCAATATTACAGGTTCCAAATCCAAAGAGCCACTTCCGATGTGTCTAATGTACAAACATGATAAGATAGCTTGTGTTGAGGCTCTTTATGCCTGCTATGTAATTTAATAAATGATGAGAGGGGGCACATTTCTTCTGAAGCTTCTACCAACTTTTGTTATTTAAATATTGGAAAGCATAAGAGTTGCAGAGCTCTACGACCGGTTTGATTCATTAACTAGAGATGAAGTGGATGAGGAATGACGATGTTTTGGGATAAGTAGACACGAGTGCTGGGTTGTTTTCTTAGGACACAGAGTAGCAGGAGGATGGACATGGACGTACTGCTTGCTAGAATAGGGAGGGTCCATAAGGAGAGTCCTTTCGTGGATGTGCATGTGAATGTGAAAGTGTAGTTGCATTGTCACGTGCCTGTCATCATCTTCATGAAAATGAGTGAACGGTATGGGGGGGGAAGCAGATGGGTCCCCCCTCTCCAACCCGAGGGCTCATCATATTCATGGCCACTTCATCAGGTTTTTGTCTCGTGTGCATGCAAGGTAGGTTTCGTTGACAGGGACGAGTTCTTGTGTTGTTGCCAATAGAATTTAGACCCTTCTGCTTCATTTAATCTCTAAAGTTTCCTAACAGAGATGATAAAATATTTATCCCTTAGGTCTTTTTCTGAGCTTTCTTTTGTCTCGGGGCTGCCAAGTATGGGTCACCAGTCAATTATTTACTGGTGAAAGAAGTTAAAATTAACCTTAAGGCAAACGAAAAATAAAGTTTAAATCACTCGTGTTTAGTAGTAATATGCTTATAACTAACTAATTGAATGTGCTACTTGGAACCCTGTGCAAGATCACCACAAAAGTGACCAATTGCTACTTGGAACCCTGTGCAAGATCCCACAAAAGTGACCAAACTCCGAATCTCCTTCTAATTCTTCAAAGTAACTGAAACTTATATTCTGAAACTCCTAATCTCAAGCAATGGAGCGCCAGGTTTCAGCACAGAAATGCAACAGAGTCCATGACACTTCCAAAGTAGCTGGATACCTGCTGACTTAAACAAAAACAGTAAGGTCTTTTATGTTTTGCCTTCTTTGAATTGGCTAACATGCAGAAATCACATTATAAACTTCCCTAGCAAATTTTGGTAAAACAGAGTCAATCATGCAGAAGCTATGTATGTTGATTGTTTAGTGGCTGCAGAACACCCTTAACAGACACCAACTATCTTTATCCATCCCATACTCGCACTTTCATATGATGTAAACATAGTACTGCCACTTACAACCTCAAAGTTTCTTTACCGGTAATCAAATATTTAATTATGGCAGATCACCTCCATTTGTGCACTCTTCATTTTCTTTTCCCTTTTGATTGGCGAGTCACAAAGCTCAAGGACAAGCAGGGAAACAAAACAAAGTTCCAAGAGGAATGAGTCCAATTCGTGAAGAGAAGAAAGAGATCAAGACAGCACAAGAATTAAAATATGGTACAATATTTCCACCAATCATCCAATGATCTAAACAAGTGCTGAACCGTCCTTGAACAAACAAGATTGTAATTACGTAGTACTGTCGGGTTAATCCAGGAATTACCAAAAGTAACAGACAGAAACTGCACTAAAAAACAAAAGAAAGAAAAAAACATAACGTAAGCTGTCTTTCTACGCTGCCCATATAAAATCTCAAAATATAGAAAAAAAATCGAGTCTTTGGACAGAATAGCAACTCCAGCTGTCCACATCATATTAATTGTTCTCTGATTACTGGTTCGACCCCTCTGGCAATATTGCAACTTTTAGTGCAAACTTTGCAAAGGCAAGTATAATCATTGCTTCTGCAGCAAAGGCCCTCTGCAAATACAGAAGCTGCCCGAGCAGCAGAGCCATAAAACTCGACTTTGAAGATTAGAGCTCCACACAAGTATCCGATTTGTTCCGATTTCACCTTTTAAAGAACACAAAATGTTTAGGAAAGGTAAGGAGAGAATTACTATATCCACCTTGATACATAAATGGTACAAGAAATACAATTCAATTTAACTAGAAGCACTTTTAAGGTGATATTATGTAATTCCACCCCACTGTCATGGCAGCTAATTGACCAAACAATAGATTTCTAAAAATAACACTTCAAGATGTTTATGGGTTTTGGACAGCCCAAAAACACATAAATTTATTTTCCGATGAAGAATCATTAGCAAATGCAAGTGGGAGGCAAAAAGAAAATCGAGGGAGCATAAAAACATGGAATGAGGTGGCCAAATAATAGCTAGTATAATCATAGTCTTGTTTAAGTTATCATTGCGTTGAGCAAAAAGCTTTTATGCTCTTACCAAAAAAAAATCCCAGCTTAGCATATCAAACTATATATATTTTTTCTTTTTCCAATAATGTGTGTACAATCATCCTTTGCTCATAGCTCGAATTCCATAACCACAAATAAGAGAATTTCCCATGACATACCTTCAAGCTCAGTGCACTCCAGGTCTTGCATTAGAAATAACTGGATTTCTTCATTTCACAACACAAGGACAGATGAAACCATGGAGAAATCAAAAAGCATGGTGGCCCAACTGTAATTGAATTATTGAGTTAGACAGCAATGAAAAAATTGAATAATCAGGTAATATGCAGGAATCTATTTTATGGAATTGTTCAATAGTAATCACCTTTTAAGAACTTGGATTTGGATCCCAACAGCACTGGGATGTTGATAAATAACATGTCCTGGAACATTGATATCCTACCAGAATTACAACTTGTATCATGCCACAGAAGTATGTAGCAAGGTTCCAACAGATGACAGGTGCAGAACAGCAATTCTCACCACTAATAGGAGACAACAGTTGAATAACTTCATGAAATTGCATATGAATAGAGGGTTCCTGATTAGGCGATAAAGAATTGCCAAGGATGTTAGAATCCAAATAATCAGAACAGTAGATAAACAACTTACTTATTAGCTACTTAGGTCAAAACAATCAAATTCTCCAGCCATTCATATTCATCGATACAGAAACTTGGATACCCAAAATGCACAGTTTATCCCGAAACAACAAATAAATGCAAATTTGATCAGCAATTCTATAAAAACTAATAATGTTGCAAATATTGATGTAATGACATAAATCGCCACAACATTTACTCTAGTCAAAATATGCTCATTGATGAAAAGCTGGAAATAACAACATTATTAAGAGATGACCATTCTTTTAATGTTTTCTATAGTTTTGATGGGCATGGTTTGAAGGCAAATCTCTTCAAAGCTAGCATCTATTTTGGTAGGACATTATGTTAGTTCCTACATTTAAATTTTAATAATATGACAATAATTTATGAAAAAGAGGCAAAGATTACCTTTTCCAAGAATTAAAATACTATTTGCAGCCAAAGGTACAAGATCTTGTATCTTTTCACCAGTAAAAATTGCTCCAATAACTAAAGACAAAAATACAAATGTTGAGATAACTTCAGCAACTGAAAGCAAAGACATCTACAGAAGTGGAGAAAGTGAAGTAGAAATACAGAAGTTAGAAGAGATACTAAAATACGGGATCATGATATATTAAAAAAAACCCAATACATGTTATTGGGAGGATTTGCATATGACAAGATAAAAGCAAAAAACTGGAACAAACTTTATGTTAACAACAAAAAGCATGTAGGAATTGTCAAAGTGGTACAGATGTCGAAGGGAATGCAGTCATAATTAGAAAACAGCCAAATTAGAATTTAGATTATACCAAAACCTGAGATATCTGTTAATTTCTCCTGATTCCCATCTCCATCAGTATTGTTAACAGCAGCATCTGTGTCAGGTGCATTCATAACATGCACAGAATAAAATCCATCTGATATCCAAAAGGTTTTACCTACAAATTCATATTAGAATCTTCAGTCGTTTTACTATTTCCACCAAAATTAGAGGCCAAAAGGTATTAACCACTTAAATAAACAAGACAACATCTCGATTGTCTTTAGTAAAGGCCAAATGTTGTCATCCATTCCTCATGAACATGAAACTAACGATAACAAGAAACTGGTTGTTACCACATTATCAATGTGGTCTAACTATTGTTTGAAAATGTAAGCAATATAAAAGTTGAATAAGGAACTACGAGATACATACTTGAAGGAACATCAGGGATGACAGCCATCTTCTGAACACTCATCCTATGATGCAATTGCATCATGTTAGAGGTAATGTTTGATCCACCTATGGGAATAGAAACACTCAAGATATGCAATTCCCCATTTGAGTCCAGTATTATAAACTTTTTGGAGGATAGGGCCTGGATAGAAATACTCTTGATAATTGTAGATTTCAAGCTTTCCGCTTCCTTTGTCTGAAATGCTACAAAACAAGCACCTCCTTCAACAGAGTCTTGTCTGCATTTGGGAGATCTCTGCTTTACTACAAGTGAATATGCATAATTAGCTCCACAAGCCAGTGCTTACTTAAACTATTAATGAGCATCTCAATGCCATGAAAATCACAGAATATGATTATTGTTTTTAGAAACAGGATCAAATTGTACAAAGCCTCAGAATTATTTGGAACAAATCCAAAGAAAGAAGAAAGTTTTAGCAACCTCCATTGGTTAGAGAGAACACAAGAGACTGTCCCCAATCAAAGACATTTCTACTAATCAGCAATTTACCATCTAGAGGCATCCTTATGATTTAAGCAAAGGAGAGCACCTCCCTTAATATGACTTGCATCCATTCCTGGACAAAAGAAATTCCTTCAAACAATCTGTCAGAGGAACTGCACATAAAAGAATGATCTCCACACATAGAGCACATAAAATGGCATATATGTGGTCTTTATACATGGAGTTACCAGACCCATATTCTGACACAAATACATAAGAAATAAGTACACCGTTCTTTTCAAAGGAACAAAACCTTTTCACTGGTAGGAAG
>JANSVB020000170.1:1890398-1900999 GCA_025504935.2 Erythroxylum haughtii | reverse complement strand
ATGGTGGTGTTGAAGTGGAACTCTCGGTTGTTGCATGGTTTAATAAGGACTTTTATCGTATAAGGGATTTATGCATATCTTCAATCTACGGTGCATATGTGGTATTGAGTTAATGTGGGAGTGTGTGGTATAAGGGAGGTGTATGTCAATGGGCTGTTGCGTTTTGGTTATTGGAATATTGTAAATTGCGTGGTCAAGATGGACATCTTTTTGACTTGGTTGAGTTCATGTCATTCACGTGTTGCCCGCATATTTGATTTATGATAGAATTTTAAAATACGTAATATGAAGATACCTAGTGTGGAGTGTGCGACAACTGATGACATGGGTGTATGTGTGAGATAGTTTGGTGAAGGTTTAGTGGTTTTTTTAACAAAGTGATTGCAACTATGGTAAAGTAGCTTGCGGTGCATGATAATTTATACAGGTGAATAACATGTCTTATGTGTGAGCCAAGGTGAACTGCGTCAGGTATTTTGCCACAATGAAGGTGATTTGTGAGTTAAAGATACGGTGAGGTAGCTTGCTTGAGTTTTTTGGAGATAAACAATGCAATGGATGTGCATTAAAGTGTTGATCTCCAACCTGATTTTATGTTGATAATTAATCCATCTTGTTGCTGTGCTTTCTGTTGATTGGGTGACCTGTGGCTTTGTGTTGGTGTTTATCTGAATCAGCTCATTGTTGTTGCGATGACTTCCAGATTTATTTCAGTGAAGCGGAACTCATCAGGAAGTTGTTCTTTTCTATCTCAAGTTTATTTAGTTTTCGTTCTTTATTATTTTAATCACTTGAGTTATTTGTTCATTGTTCTTTCGTTAAAAGATTGATTGAGAAAATCCTCTGTTGAGGTTAGTACGAGGCGGTCGTACTATTGGGTGTAAAATTCTTTCAGGGGAAGTGAGGTTGAGGGACAGTGTCAAGGGTTGAGTGGTGTTGGCTTAGTAAAGCCTTGGGTAAAACTATTGTACTTCGGTAAAAGTGATTAAGCTGGGTGAGGGCCCCACAGACGTAGGCAAGGTGTGCCGAACTGCGTTACTAAATTTTTGGTGTTTTTATTATTTCGATTTTGCTTGTTTTTATTTTGTTGGTGCCAAAGAAGTTTGTGAAACAATTAACCCCCTTTGATTTTTTAGGAAATTTTCGCATCAATAATTTGTGGAGATTTTCCCAGATAAAATTGGTAAATGTGATAACTTGTTTCTAGACGTGTGTCCAAGTCTAAAATGCCACAAATCAAAGTCATTGGATACATTGTAAGCTACGACATTATTTAGGTAGAATTGGAGTGACAGACTTTAGAGTGTTTTTTCAGGAAGAAAATGTCTTGGAGTCAACTTGTAGATACTGCTCGTTGCCTTACATTTCGCTACAACATAATTAGTTATCGAGTCCTGCAGAAACACTTTATCAACAACAAATATGACAGCCAATTTATTTAATATAGCGATTTTATGAACGGATAAAAGATTGTGGTGAAATTTAGGTATACATAAAAAAAATTTAGGTTCAAATGTGGTAATACTGTGACATCTCCTACATGTGTGACAGATCTGCTAGTTCCATCAGGTAATGTAACAGGATTTATTTTATCATTTTCGAACAAATTTTCAAGGGAATTAAGGTTTACACACATGTGGGTAGAGGCACATGAATCGACTATCCGTGAAACGTTGTCGTATGCTTTACTATCAAATATGAGTGAGTTATGAGGGATATCTGAAAAGTTATTCTAGGCACCATGATTGGCTTCCATACTACTTTTACCTTTGACAAACTTCATGGGTTCCTGGACTTGTTTAGCAAGAAATTCAACGTCAACCGGTGGATTCTCCTCTATTTTCGACGGTTCCTGCACCTCCCCTGTAGATCCTACTATTGTTGCTGCTGCAAAATTCTGTTTTCTTTTCTTTTTTTGTAACTCCTTGTACCACTCTGGTATACCGTGCAGCTAAAAACATGTTTCCCTCAGGTGTCCCTTTTCATGACAATAATCATATTATTTTTTTGTCCTTTCTTCCACCTGTCTTCCTATTTAACCCTTCCCGGCTATAAGTCTATTTTCTAACAGTCCCGTTGTTAGCCAATAATGTTATACCCATCTGTCCTATTCCGTTAGAATTAACAGAAATAGATTTTTGTTTTTCAATGGTCAAAATATTAGAATATGCCTTATTGACCTGTGGCAACAGATCCAACAACATAATTTGGCTAACTACATTAGCATATTCGTCTCTTAATCCTTGCAAAAAATTTGTCAACTTGTTTTCATTCACCACATCAGTATTATTTTTAAATGCATCACACACGCAAGTTTTCATAGGTCTTAGGCAATCCATGTCATTCCACAATTTCTTCAACCTCATGACATAAGTCGTGACAGAATTGTTACCTTGACGGAGATTGCTTATCTCCTGCCTTAGCTGGTATAAGTGAGGTCCGTTGCTCTCTCTATAACGTCCCTTGAGCTCGTCCCATAAGTCCTTCGCAGTGGTTACCACCAATAATGAGTCAGTGATTTCCTTCGTAAGGGTGTTAAAAATCCAGGCGATGACCATATTATCAGTAGTCACCCATTTCCTTGCCTTTGCTTCGTTGGAGAAACAGTGGTGTATTGACCAAGATACTTCCTGGGTTTTCTTCCAGAGAAATGTTGTACGATCCGGCTTCGATGTCAAAGTAGGTTTGATTGTTACTTGTTTCACCGGTTACTTCTAGATTCATTTTGAGTTAATTTTGGATTTTTGGGAGGTATAGGATCGAGAGCCACAAAGCTTTGATACCATGTAAGAAACTCTAGTAATGGAGTGAATGATCGGAGAAGAGAATGAGAAATTTGTTGCTCTCTCTTGTATATATCGAATGTTGTTCATGATTTGCATATACATGGTTAAGTTTATTTCTCTCTCTTGTATATATCGAATGTTGTACATGATTTGCATATACATGGTTAAGTTTATTTCTCTCTCTATAATAAATTGTGAATCATTACTTGACAAAAAAATAAGGCTATGCAAATGAAGGTGTACTACGTCTGTTGCTATTTTTTTTTTGCACGTGTTGTTCTTTTATGCTCTGTCTTTGCTTTGTCTTTTTTCTATTGAGCATTTGTTCCATATGCAATTGTCTTTAGATCTGAGGCCCATTGGGTCATATATTCTAACAAAATATTCAAATTCCTTATGAAGAAGTTTCTCTCAATTAATACAAAAATAAAATTAAAATATCCTAAAAATTTGCAAAAATATTCCTTTATTAAAATGGGCAATTACTTTATAACAAAGGGCTAAAGGTAAAGACGAAAAATGAAATCACTGAGTTGAAGTTATCGTGGAAACCTCATATTACTAGAGTATAAATTCAATTTAGTACATATCACCTACAGTTGATTGTCCTTTAAGCTGCATTAACTTCACCAGCTCATCTAGTTAATAGATCAAGTAACTCGGTTCAATTAACCGTGCAACTTGCAGATGTAAGGATGTAGTATCTTCCTTGGAATTAACTAACATCAAACACGAAGTTGATAAGAAGCTCACAACTTAAAATGCAGCTCCCAATTCCATTTTATGAACTCCAGAACGCAATCTTGGTCGTGTAATTTTCGCAACCGAGCAATTAAGGGTTGTCTGGAGATGGCTAATAATCTTTGAATAAACCAAGACAAAGATACGAGCTGATTATACTAGGGATAAATTAAGGTGGCTTTATGCGGATAATTTTCTTAACCATGGCTATGAAGCTGCCAAGAAGGTCCATGTACAAGTACGCCCAAACTCCAAATCAAAGGTCTAGACTCTAGCTAGTCTTACATATATCTCAACTGTCTACCGCGCACGAGGCAGTGCACCATATCCTCACGAGAGTTTCACGTGTACTTCTGTCTTCTATTGCGGTGATATAAAACAACATTTGGGACAAGAAGCTGGTCCATTTGCTTGATATTGGGGTTTGGGATTTTGTGGGATTAATTTACCAAGATCTGTCTCCTTGGTATCTAAACTCGCCCTTTTAGTAAGGCTTCTTGTTCATAACTGGTTCATAGAGAACCCCAATTTCAATCACACCATGGGATAAGGCTGGTATCGACTCTTGGGTGGGTTTGCCAAAGTTTCAATCTAGCTATGTGTGAAATGTGCAATTTTATATAATGTGGGTCAATCAGAATTATCAAGCACACTCACCAGATTCAAGAAAATGGGAAAAAGAAACATCTAGCATAGTTGCGATCGGAAAACCAACTGTTGAAAGGAAACGAGAAGATTTTTATATTTAATTGACAATATTCTCTTCAAGTGAACATTTTGAAAGATCGGCCTATCTCTTTAACTAGCATTTAACTAAGTCACTAATAAGCTAAAGAGAAATCACCAAATAGTCAATGACTAAGTATTTGAGACGTGTATCTATCTTGCTTCTTTCTTTAGAAAACCAATATTTAAGTTGCAATGACCAAGACACAAGATTATATAAGCTATCTATTGCTCAGTTTTTTAATCTCGCTACCTAAACCTAATCTAAAGTCGAGTTGACTGGAAATAGTATACAAAGTCCCCCGGTAGGGAATCGAAGGGACCGAAGTACAGAGCTCCCTTTTAGTTAAAACAATTTTACAGAGTTACTCGGGAGAAGCACAAGATAAAACATATGGGATTATGCTTTGCCTTTTGTTGATTAAGTTAGCTTCTATAGCATTTCACTTGCTTTGGATGTGTAAAGCAACCACTGATCAGATCCTAAGAAATTTTTTGGTTTTGGAGCTTCGATGCCATTACAGCTAGGATATATATATAATTTATGTTTCCTAGTTGCTTGTCAGTTGTGAGTTTATTTCTAACCATCCAATCTTACATTCATAAGTTTAATTACTGTGTAATCAT
Source organism: Erythroxylum haughtii (assembly GCA_025504935.2). Lineage (NCBI taxonomy): Eukaryota > Viridiplantae > Streptophyta > Magnoliopsida > Malpighiales > Erythroxylaceae > Erythroxylum > Erythroxylum haughtii. Next base: position 1,896,119 of record JANSVB020000170.1, on the reverse strand, counting down.
CTTTTTTATATACATAAACTTAGCGATCTTATAATTACTATACTGTGTGTGTATGTATATATATATTGCTTAGTGAGCACTGAAAATTACTTGCATAATGCTTATGTTATTGTGAGTGATAATTCAATTTTCATAGCAAGAGACCATGGAGTGAATCTGAATCAACAAATGGGAGTAGCCGAAGTACGAAGGGAATGACAATTCAATTGGTAATAAATTGAACGTTGTTGTATGGATTGAAATAAATAAAAAGGACTGTTAATTGTAGAACAACTAACATGGAGAGGAGAGGAGAGGAGGGAGTGAAAGCAGAGAAGAACAGCCGAATTGATGCTCAATTAGAAATCTTCTGCGGTTTGAAATAAAGCACAGGAGTAAATATATAATTGATTAGGCATAATGAAACAGTACACACATACATGCATATGCAGTCAAAGAAGATGGCAAGGAGACATGATCGTATAGTAAAAGGCTTGGTGTCCATGAAAACCCGCATGACAACTGGCCAAATATCTTAGAAAAGACATAGCTTCCATGGTTCTCTCTATTTTCGCATCCGATCATGTATGTAAGGATCAATGGCCGACCAATTGTCTTGGTAGTTGAAACCTAAATAAATGCGGCAGAGAATGATGTGGCACTACACACTACTGTATCAGAGAGAGACAGCGAGAGGTAATCCGTAAGAAAAAAAGGAAAACTTAAGCGCATGTGTAGGGGACCTGAGTGCATGTCCTTTGGAAGAATGGACCACACTCACTCTTACTCTTCCCTCTTTATAAGCAACCCACTTCTCTCGTCAGTCGTCACACACTACCTTCAACTCCAGCTTAACACTAGCCACGAATTTTTTCCAGTTCCTTCTCCCCCTAGAACCTATAGTGTTGTCTCTATCTCTCAAGATGAAGATAATGGACAATGGAAATAATGCAGGCATGGGAAGCTCAAAGAAGAAGGATTCGTGTAAAAGGCTTGGTAAGTACCTCAGAGAACAGAAAGGAAGGCTCTACATTATGAGGCGATGTGTAATTATGCTTCTATGCTGGCATGACTGAGAAGAGAACCAACTCCTTCTTCTCAACCTGTGGAGCTTTTTCTCATTTTGTCTTCTTCGAAATGTATATATGTGAAAAAGAGAGAAAATCTTAGACTTTGTTATAAAACTTGGTCGATGTTATTTGCCTATAGCAAAATGTTGCAGTTCACACGGTCTTGTAGTGTTGGATGTGCCCCAAGAGGTGCACCTCCGGATAGATTTGTAGGGGAGTGTGCTTTTCAATGAAGTGACGAACCAAATGCATATGTAACTGAGCAAGGAAGGACTGCATACAACAATTTTCTCAATCATCATGTTATATAAGGGACAACGATGATGAACCAACGATTACCGACGATTAATTAGGAAACTGCCGCAACTGGGTTGCAACAGAGAATGATAATCAAATTATGTAAGTATAATATAATTCATAAACAGCTGTGACTTGCAAATTAAGCCTTAACATACCGAATATATATACAAATACTTGCTGTCTTGTCATGCTTTGTGTTGAAATCCATATCACTTGAACTTGATGTATTTCAATCTATAAAGTTATAAGATAAATGAAGTTCTGGACTCTAGTATACAATTCAGGTGATCTCCAACTACTCATTATCATCTACGTTGTAGTTATATTAAATAAAACGTTGAATCAATCTTCTCATGGTAAAAACTGGGATCAGCATTCAGCAATTCAATTTGTCAATATTTCACGAAAACTTCAAAAGTGGTCCCCCAAATTTAATGGCACCCCTCACACGTGCAAATGATTACTATTACTTCCCAGTTCCCAGGCTGCTTATGCTTAGCTTCTTCTAACACCCTATATAAAATTCCTTACAATTGTCCCCACCAACACATACAGCCCTAGTGTGAATTTGGGTAAGTTGAGTAACATAACCAAAAGGAGCTGCCAGAAAAACTTCAAATTAGCAAAAACTACCTGCAGTTGACTGATAAATTTCAATTTAGATATACCAGTAATATACTACTTAGCTCTATTTGTTGATAAAGTTTATTTCACCACACAACCACAATCACACACGAAATATCTTGAATTCCTTATAGAGAGAGACAGAAAGAAAATTACAAAAAAGACAACAGAGAGAAAAGGATTTCATTTCATTATAACAAAACATATCCACATACTGTGTTGGGACTCACTTTAATACATTCGCGAATTATCTACTACGCTCGAGTACAGACGTCACTCTATAGTCTTATTCTAAACGTTGCATATAATACTAGTTAATATTTCGGATCTTCTGCGTTCTTGCTCATGCTTCTCATCTTCGACAATCTTCGCAACAATTTCCCTCCCCTTAATGTCTTTGGCTACCAAATTGACTTCTGGGAATCGCTTTTGGAGGTCGAAAAATACTCTCATGTAGCGTTAGTGTTCTCTCTATCTGGCCATTGAATCAACCATTCTGTCACTGCTCGATTATTTCTTTTGATAATCTGTCTGTCTAATATTGCTACTGGAACTCATTCTACAGGCGTAAGAAACTCTGGTAATGATGAAGAAGTGTGGTCTTGCTCCTCATGTGCCTTTTTAAGCTAAGATACATGAAATATCGGGTGTATTGCTGCCTTGATTGGAAGGTCTAACTTATAAACTACCTCTCCAATACGTTGAATCACCCTATATGGCCCGTAATACAGTGGAGATAGCTTCAGATTACTCCTCCTTTGTAAATAAAATTGCTTGTACTGTTGTAATTTTAACAACACCATGTCTCCCACCTTGAATTCTCTCTCTGAATGCTTAGAATCCACATACTGCTTCATGCGATTTTTGGCCCTCTGTAAATAAAATTTTGTGACATTAATTATAGCTTCTCTGTTCTGTAAAATCCGATTGACTTCTAAGACTTTCGAATCCCCTGCTATGTAAGGAGTGTACATTGGTGGCCGCTACCTGTACAAAGCTTCAAATGGAGTGGTGTTAATGGCAGCAAAGTAAGTGGTATTGGACAACCATTCTGCCAACACTATCCATTGTCCCCATTTTTGAGGTGTTTCTCCACAAAAACAATGCAGATATGTCTCGAGAATTTTATTTATCACCTCCGTCTGTTCATCCGTTTGTGGATGGTAGGCGGTCAAACATTTCAACTTAACCCCCTGTAACCGAAGAAGCTCTTGTCAAAATTTGTTCAAAAAATTCAGGTCTTTGTCGCTAACAATGGACTTCAACATTCCATGTAATTTAAACACAGTACTAAGAAATAATTCAGCTATATCACAGGCAGAATAAGGGTATTTAACAGAAATAAAATGAGAATATTTAGTGAATCAATCTGCCATCACTCAGATGACTGATTTCCCCTTCAAAACAGGTAATCCCTCAAAAAAATCAGTACTCACCTCCTTCCAGCTTCCTTTTTGTACCTTGAGAGGTTGTAGTAATCCAGGGTAAGTAGAATTATCGTGTTTATTTCTCTGGCAACTCATACAATTTTAAACATAAACCCTCACATCTCGAGCAATGTCCTTTGAGAAGAACATTTTCTGTAACTTCTTTGTAGTAGCTACAACACTCGCATGCCCTTCCATGGCGTCGTTATGACTAATGTCAATGATCTGTTGACAAATCCTCAAGTTAGCGCCCACTATTAAGCGTCCCTTCCATCTTAATAACCATCCTTCCATTTGTAAGTGCAGGGTTTATTATTATCAGATTCCAATGTCCTGATTAAGTCCAGAATAGCTCCATCTTCTTGCCAACTCTTTTTTTATTTCTTCTAACAGCTCACCCTGCATTTGTGTTACTAATATCATTAACATTTTTGTACTCGTGATTTTTGAGAGGGAGTTTGCGGCGGCATTCTCTTTACCACTTCGGTATTGCACTTTAAAGTTATAGTCCAAAAGTTTCGGTAGCCATGATTATTGAAATGGAGTCGACAGACGTTGTTCCAACAAATATTTTAAGCTCCGATGATTGATTTTGACAATAAAAGATCTAAGACTTAGGTTGTGATGCCAATGCTTGAGGGCCTTAATTATCGTTAGAAATTCTTTTTCATATGTTGATACCCCTGATCCCTCCTTGCCAATGACTTACTTAAGAAGGCTATGGGATGACTTCCCTGTTGCAGTACCACGCCTATTCCTTGCCCACTTACATCTGCTTCTATTACAAATAGTTTGGAGAAGTCTGGTAATGCTAACACCAGAGCTAACATAATTGCTTCCTTCAATCTCTCAAAAGTCATTTGTTCCTCCTGTTGCCAATTCCAACTGGATAATCTTTCCTTCGTAAGCAATTCTATTAGCGGTTTTGCCAACACCCAGTTCCCTTTAATGAATCTCCTATAATACCCAGTAATTCCCAAAAAATTTTGCAACTCCTTAGCACATTTCGGTACATGCCATTCTTCGATTGTTCTTACCTTCCAAAAATCAGTTGCCAACACTTCTTCTAAGATAGTATAACCTAAGTAATCCATCTGTCAAGCTACGAAAACACATTTGCTTTCTTGCAGAAATAATTGATTGTCCAATAATGTCTGAAGAGTTATTGAGATGTGTTCTACATGTAACACCAATGAAGAATTGTATATTACTATATCATCAAAAAAACTAAGATGCAACAATGCAGAAATGGCTTAAACACTTTGTTCATTAACCGTTTAAATGTGGACGGCACATTCATCAACCCAAAAGGCATCACCAAGAACTTGTAATGTCCCTCATGTGTTTTGAAAGTTGTCTTTGGAATGTCTTTTGGTTGCATCTAGATTTGGTGGTAACCTAAACACAGATCCAGTTTGGAAAACTAGCTAACTCCATGCAGTTCATCCAACAGTTCTTCGATGAAGGGTATCAAAATTTTTGTCTTTCACCGTATATCTGTTCAGCTTCTGGTAATCCACATACATTCGCCACAAGTTGTCCTTCTTCTTGATGAGAACTATTAGCGACACATATGGACTATAGCTGTGGCAGATGAACCCCTGCTTCATGAGTTACTTAACCTCCTGTTCTATTATATCCTTCTGGGTCCCTAAATAACGGTATGGCCTCACGTTGATTGCGTCGACTCCATCCTTTAGCACAATCTGGTGGTTGTATTTGCGATGCGAGAGAAAATGAGACAGTTCCTGGAACTCTTCTGCATAATCAAACAACACTACATTATTCTCGTCAAACGCAATTCCTTGCTTCTCTTTCATTCGCATCTGTTGCAGTTAATATTTGATTGGAGTAGAAAGTTATATCATGAGCAACTGGCCACTCAAAGAGCACTATAGAGCCTTTTGGAACCCTTTGCTTGAAACGACTCTCGATTTGCCTTCTGGATTTCCCTGCAAGGTCACCACTCTCCCCTCCCAACTAAACGTCATTATCTGATTCCTAAAGTTGCATAAGACGTCATTTAGCCCCACCAACCATTGAACACCCAAAACAACATCACAGCCTCCTAACGTTAATACCAGAGCGTCCATATTGAATTGCACACCTTGAACCATGCAAAGTTCTTACTGTTAGAGTAGTGCCCTAAAGGCAATCCCCTTTAGCGCATTTTGTTCATAGTCATGTACATACTTTATGAATAAAATAAAGCAAGGCATATTTCATTTATTTGATGTTCATTATATTATGAATTGATAGTGATCTTTAATCAAATTAATGAAGTCCCTGATACATGACATAGCATGAAGGAAATTATGATG
>JANSVB020000170.1:1856751-1872562 GCA_025504935.2 Erythroxylum haughtii | reverse complement strand
TTTTCAAAAGATGTCTTGGGGCTGTTCCTGTTCCTTTCATCTTATCCATATCTTGTAATTAGATATTTTTGTTTGAAATGATCAATTTTTCCTTACTCTATTACCAAGTTTTGGTTTACATATGCCTTTGGTTTAGCTAGTTTCTCTCTCTCTCTCTCTCTCTCTTCTTTTTTTTTTGAGGAAACCTTGGTAGCTGTTACAATTGTGATGAAGCTGACATATGATATGCCTATAGAAGCCCCTTGTTTTAGACCATGTGCTTCTTCATATTTAAAATATTCAATGTTCTAGTTGCATAATCAAATAACTAAATACTTAAAACAAGAAGAAAACCTCTGTTCTCTTGTTCTGCTGTTTGATCAATTCTTCATTTTTCCTTTGTTCTGTAGAAATCGATGGTTCTGCAGAGGTGGGCTTCATATTTGAAAGTCTCATCACCCTAGTTTCACACATTGAAATAACTAAAACTAAAATGAGAACCTGTGTTGTTATGTTCAGTTGGTTGATCAGTTCTTGAAAATGATAGCTGGATATGATATTAGTTGGTCATGTAAATGTTCCATTGATGTGAAAACTGTTATTTCTCTGTAGAAAGCATATTTTAGTCCTTAATCTCTTCTTTCTGTTTCATTCCAAAGCTTCTAGTTTTTAATTCACTCCCCAAATATTTTAATTTGATTGCAATAAACTACATGTTAGTCTGCACTGCTATCTGAATGTTATCCATATTTCCTTCAAACCTTTTCAGATTTCAGAGGCCCCCTGGACCAATTTCATCATCAATGCTAGGACTGGAGGCTATAACAGGAACCTTGGAAGATTTCAGTGTTGAGGATTATATGCTTGGTAATGTAGATTTTGTGAATTCCTACTGAACTCTACTTTATTTGACTATTTCTCTTAAGAGTTGCTATTTAAGATGTGCTGGTTAGACTTCATAAGTGAATATTGTCGGTGCATTGGGATTTGACTGGTTTCTTAACTCATAACATCATTAGTTTAGGTTTGCTATTTTTTAAAGGCTTTTTAGAGGTTTATACGTTGGTAAAACTTTCAATATCAGTGTGTCTTTATTGCTGTGATTTTGAAGTTCTTTAGGCAGTACGTTTAAGAGATGGAAGTCTTTTATGTGGCTTTAGAGTTTACGCAACTACATAGCTATTATTATATGTGTTGTGGCCCAAGAATGTGATTTGTTAGTAAGCAACATAAATTGCTTTATACTCAAATAATAAGAAATCCTTCTTGAAGTTTTTGCATAAATTGTTTCTCTTGTCTTTTGTTCTCCATGAGTTTTGTGGTTAGCTTTGGATCCTGGAAGCCAATCAAAATGAAGAACGGAATGGGAGTTGCTCGAGTGAAAATAAAGTATATAGTGTTTCTAACTTGCATCTTCTTCACGTCTCAATTGCAGATCCTCGGGATTCAGAAGCTCTTCGTCCAGCAGACCTTCATCACGGAATGGAAGTTCGCCTTGGAATATCTAAGGGACCAGCCTGTCCTAGTTTCATATGATTTAAAGCGCTTTGTTGCTGCCTTTTAAGCGTAGAACATCAAACTTACTTGACTCGTCAATTTTTCATGGTCTAATATGTTTCATTGAAACATGTTTTTATGGTGCCATGAGGGTGTGACTTCTTATGTACTTGGAAAAGTTTGAACCAAATCACTTATTTGAGTCACGTTTAATCAGCACTGATCACGATTACGACGTTAAACGTGGAAAGAAATAGACACCACATTTCTTAGGTCGCCTGGTGATGTTCTATCAATTATAGATGTATGTAAGATCAAACCCGGCTAAGAGGTATTGGTAGCAGTTTTCGTATATAATTCCCTGCGATTTGGTCTGATCTCATTTTTAATTGTCATTAGTCGAATACTAAATCATTCTCTACTCAAAGAAATCAGACGTTCCCAAAATTTTGGCCAGACCTTAGGTGATAAAAAATGGACTTATCTGATAATTAAGTGATGTATAGATTTCCTTTTAGACTAGTAAGTTATCCTTCTCTTTTAAGTAATTAATGGCCTAAAGAGGTGGAAAACAAAACAAGAAATGAGAGTTATGCAATGCTGAAAACTTGAAAGACTGTTACTTGGATAAAATAAAGAGGAAATTATATTTAAATTTTAAATTTTTGTTATTTTCTAATACTAATTGCAATCTTGATACGTGACATAAAATAATACGCATTAAAAATTAAATTTAAAATATGCGTTAAAAATTAAATTAAAAATAAATAATAAATAAAGCAACTTTAATTTCTTGTTGTAGCTTAAGTCTCTCTTTTTCGAAGGTCTTGTATAACTTACTTTCTACCTATACCGTGATGGCTATGTAAATTAGGATTTGTTAATTATCTCTCTCTAGCTCTTAGTTATTTCAACTTCTTTGCGTTTATTTGACAGTGTTCTTTTGGTTGCAATTGCAAATTCAATACTCTTTGTATCTTAGGGTTCTATTTTGAAAATTGGAATCTTAATATTTTGCCAAAGAGATTGTTGTTGAATGTAAAATGGGGTGAATTCTTAAAGATGTGGATCTTAATTTGGAAAGAAAAAAAGAGAAAGGAAAGATTTAGAATTTATTTAATGTTGCTTTATAGTTTGTACTTTATAAGAATTGTAAAGAGTTAAAAAAAGGTTTTGACTTTAGTTTTGAGTCCTTTTGGCTTCAGTTTCCAGAGGTTAAGAAATTTGAAATTAAGGTTTCAAAGGACAAACACTGGTAGTTTGAAAGAACAATTAGCAAAAACTACATTTAACAATGTTCAATCGCAAATCTGCTTTTATATGGAACTTTGATAAAATGAGAATGATTCATATTCTTTCGTACTTTGTGTCTCACACTATATTATGGTGATTCAACGTTGCTTGATCAGAAAGCTTTCTCTATTCCTCTTCCTTTTTTTTTTCCCCTAATTTCTAATGTAATTGTTGATTTGTATTATTATAGGTCATATAGGTGCTGATAGGTCAAAGATTATACTATGATTATACTTACAAGGTAAGTTATGTTAGCTCTGTTGACTAACGGGTTTATAACAAATTAAAAATTTAAGTATTTTATTGTTATTTTTGATATGTTTGACTAGTATTGTAAAATTATACTAAATTCATGATTTAAATGTAACTTATCCTAAACTAAATGAAAAGTAACGTAACATGAAACTCTGACTCCATCTGTCCATAACAAAGTCTTATTTTCTTTGATTAAATGTATTAAAATTGGAGTAATTTCTCTTATTTTCTTCAATCAAATGAATTAAAATTATAGTATATTAGTTTGTGATTTTTTTGTCGGGAGCTCAAAAGTTTTTTTTTCAATTCTTCGAGTATTTAGAACAAATCTAATTATCAACAACCATAGACAAATGTTACAATTTTATTCTGTTGATTTTTTTTATAAGGTGTTGCTTAAAATGTGGGTAATGTAGCATTAATAATTTTTTTATATAGCCTTTATCGTTGATATAGTGGAGATTTGATAAATTGCTTATAAACAATTTTGTTTCATACTAAGTTATTCAATTTATTTCAACAAAATTTTTCATTGAACACTTGATATACGTTACGATTTAGATATTTTAGGACTTAGAGAATAAAAACCAACAAACTATACATGAAGAGGAATGTTTCTTTACATCTAAAAACATATTTTAAGAGGTTTTGAGTAAGTGAATGTCCAACAACTAAGGTCTCCTATAATATTCTTAACGACTTTTTATAGAACACCTTAATAATTTTATCATATAATAGGGACGTTTTAGGATAGTGACAAATCCTAAAATAAGATTAAACACAATAAAGGGCTTTATTGATGCACAATAAGTGTTTAAAACATTTGATGAGGACTTATGTTATGCATACCCTACATTATGAGTTCTATTTATAAGCAAATTTGTCAATAGTTAGATACTAGATAATTGCGAAAGTTTTAGACACATGTTACTTATAACTTCTTATATGTATAACAGAAAACAATATTAACAAAGATAAATAAATAAAGAATAGGATAGTTGGTTTCCAAATCTACTATAAAAGTAGGACATTCAAATCTAGATAGTTTAGCAACTGTCTTAAAATTATCACAAACTACCATTACATTTAGTTAATTAAGGTGTCAATTGTTTTACTTATACTTACAACTTTTAGTCCTTATTTTTCTAATGCTTATTAATAATTATTCATATCAATTCCTTGTATCAATTCTACCTTAAAGTTCTGGAACACTATCAAATAATCTAAGTGATGTATTTCCATTGAAATGAATAACTTATGCATCTTGCAAATTTCCAAGCTCTTAACAATTTTTTTCGATAACCTTACTTGCTCTGTTCTCTTGCCAAATCATTTATACTAGTATGCCAATGTGTTTTCATTATTTTGGTGTTGTCCAACTTATTGTAAAAAGGGTCTCACATACTTCTCCCACCAAAAGAAAGTTGTTGTCCTTAATAGTAGGTTTTGTTTATATCAAAGTTGTCTATTATGTTTCAACTTGTCAACCTATATTTTGAAGATGTCATAAAAATTATTTTTTCCTAAAAAAGAATTATAAAAATGTCAAATTAATAAACATCACAAAGCCACTCCCATCCACACTATTGTCACAAATAGATTTGTTGAGCCAACGTTTATTACATAAATTGCATTATTAGCTACCATTTTTGATTCCCATTAATGATAAACAATCAAATTTTATACCAATTCATTTATTTCTAAGTCTCATCAAAGATATTTATGCAACAATTTGGTCACTTATCCTTACCAATTAATTATTGGGATTACTTATTCTTTTACAACCACTTGTTGTTATAGGAAGTATGACATCATCCTAAAGACTACTTTTATATTGTTTCATTTATACAACTACTCGAACTTAATTTGTAATTTGGTATAATTATCACTCGTTAATTAGCTCAGAATTTCCAATTTGGATGTCTTTTTCATAACTAATGGATCGATAATGAATAACTCAATGTTATAGGCCTCATCGACTAGTGTTGTACTTAATTTGATTTTTTTTTAGTATTCCCTTATATAGTGTATCCATTGCATATAACATAAATCACATTTTGTTAGGCATAATGGTGAGAAGATTGGTTTTTCTTACCTTTCTCCATATGTCCAATTGATTGATTGGCTCTCCATATGGCTTATTATTTTTATTGTCATTGAAAGTTTTCTCCTTGTCCCTTTTTAGTTGAAAGTCCGTCAACTTGTCAACCACTACTATAGCACTAGGAAGATTCTAAACATCTTGCTTTCGTAGTTTGATTTGCGCTAAGAATGGAGTTGTGATAGAAAATCAAAAAGCTTATCTTCATTTAATATGTTCAATATATGTAATTACCAAAATGAATGCTTTCAAATAGTTATAGACTATTCCATCATGTTGCAAATTTTATAAAGCTCCTTTCGCAATTTAAAAAGTGTTGTAAAATAAAAATTGTTTATTAAGTTCCCAAAAAAATGCCACCCAAGTATCAACTTAAAGGTGACCTATGCTTATGTTATCATCCACTCAAGCATCACATTATAACTTATCATTCGTAACCAAATACACGTTGGTTAGTATAACTTTGTCCCCTCTCCACATCTTTTTGCAACATTAAATTATTGTTTTATATCCCATAGGAAATCTCTAAGGTCTTAATATCCTAAATCCCTTAGAAAAATTTAGGTTTTACCAATTTCAATCTTGCCTAATTTGTACCATTGTTCTATACAACATTGGTTTGAAGGATCCTCAATTTATCCTTCATTACCCTAAATCACCTATTGTCTTCCCCAAAAATTCATCTAATTTCTTTTAAAAATTTTCAATTGAGAAATCATAAAAAAATCCCTTCTCTTCTAGAATTGGTAAAATGAATTGTATCAACCGAGCCATCATTTATGCTTTCTGTTACATGTTGTTTCCACTCACTATTGCCATTGAAATATGCTCAAAATCATGCTTTGATACTACTTGTCATAGGATTTGATTAAAGTTTAGCAAGATGCTCATAAATAACCTTATTGTACACTAAATTACTCCAATTCAGTTGTTCATAACTTTTCTCATATATAACAACAAAGAATAATAACCAATAAATAACACAAAGTAAAGCATTTGGTTGTCTAAGTTTGTTATGTAAATAGTACATTCAAATATTGACAATGTAGCATCCCATGTTCGGGGCATGTTCGGGGCTAGACCCCAAAATCGTGAATTGACTGTACTGTGAGAAATTAGAAGTACATTGTATGTTTATGCATCATTGTATATGCACACACATGTGAATATTTATTTTTGATACATTAAACTAATTGTACATGCATTCATTGACATTTTTCGGGTATAATTGATTTATAAATGTGATTAAAATGTGAATTGTGGATAATTTGCGTTAAAAATTTATTTGGAGACTATTAATATTATTTTGAAATTTTTGGTGAATTTTAAAAAATTTCTAAACATTTGGGGTATTTTTGGACTAGGAAAATAAGAGGCAAAGAGACCAATAACATTGTGACATGTGGCAGCACAAATAAGTGGCAAAAGTATTGCATGCAAAAGGACATGTAGCAAGTGATTTTGAGAAGGAAAAATGTTTGTAGCTTTCTTTCTTTCTCTCATTGTTTTCTTCACCGAAAGAACACTGCCTACCAAAACTATCTTTTATTGCTCATCCACCGAAACATCAGCTGTGCAAATTCTGTATTATTGATTCACTCTTATTGCTAGGAACGATAGCTGAATCAAGTAAGTGGGAGTTTTAGTTTTCTAGATACTATAACTAATTCTGATTATGTTTTAATGGTTGAAAATGAGTTCATGCATTAATTGAGAAAGTTGAGTAGTTTCGGTGTTAATGAAGAGTTGATAATAATGTGCTGGAAACCTTGTTGAAGCGTGATTTTTGATAATATTTTAACATTATAAAGGAATACATGCATGAGTAAGAAGTGTAGTTACAGTGAATGAATGATGAAAGTATGGATATGTTGTTTCTGCATATGTGAGGATCAATATGTCATAAGATAGTGTTGAAGTGAGTTTTGAGCTTGAAAAGTCATTGAAACCGTGTTTAGGAAGGGTGCATAAATTCATGAAAGTGGATAAATATATATACTCTGCTTTGTTTTGTGAAAGACGTATATGGATGTTTTTCACTATTTATGCGTGAATTTAACTGAGTTTAATGATAAGGAATGAGGATTTGGTGAGGTCGTGGTATAGAGATGATAAAACGATAAGTTTTTGATGAAGTGAAAGTGTAAGATGAAATTGAAAAAAAAATGCATAAGATGAAAGAAAGTGTAGAAAAATGGAAATATGCGTGAATATGTCGGTTTTTTATGTTGGATATGAATCTTGGATTTTGATTCATTTGTGTGTTTTTGAACTAAAAGGGAAATAGTATAGATGATTTATGTGTTAGTTGAATAAGATAGGGTGTAAAATGTGAAAAAAAAAATGAAAGAAGAGGAGGAAGAAGAAGACCTACATTTTAGAGAGAGAGGCGAAGAGTAGTTGCACCAAAGGTTACTATAGAGAGACTGTTTTCAACATCTTTTACTAATTTTGTTATAACTTTGTCTCCCAATCTCCAAATGACTTGAAAATTGAACCAATACACTCCTAAGACATTGTTTTTCCTCTCTATGAAAATTTAGAGCCATTTGAATTGATATGGAAAAGGATTGATGGAATCAAAGTGAGGGTATGTACTGGAATATTATAAACTGGAGATATTATATTGAACATGCTTTGGTAGTTTGATTATAACTTGATCTATAGAGCTCTAAATGAGATGATTTTTCATTCAAAACAAACTAAAAAATTTTGGATACAAATGTTAAGAAGAAATTGAATTTGAATTCTGTCCTTAAGGGTCTTAAAATTTAGCTTGAAAGTGAGTCTTGGCTTAAGCTTTAGTACTACCAGTGATAGAAATCATGTCTTGTAGTTATTGAATAAACTGTATTGATGTAGGCTGAATTAGACTATCTTTGCAAAGTTATAACTTATTCTCTTAGATTTCAATTGATATAAAGTTTGTAATTTTTTTATATTGGACTTGAGAGATATGGGTTGTACAACTTGAAAGCATAATCATGCTTTAGCCAAAATTTCAAATATACTTAATCTATGGTATTTTGACCATAACTCATGAATAATGAACCAAATTGAATGATTTTGATGTTATTAGAAACTTAAGACATTGAGGAACAATTTTCTAGAAGAAAGTGTTACTGAAATACGTCATTTTCTTGTTTTTATTGATTAAGCAAAGTTGACCCGAATGGGATGCTTTCAGCAAAAGCTGAAATAGTAAATGAGTGTGTGAATAGTGAATGAGTGTGAGAATTTTGGCACTATAGGAGTACACCAATTTGTTACAGAAATATACTCGAGAATTGTTCATTGCACATGCATAATACATGATACAATTATACATGTGTTTACTTAATTACATAAGCAGTATAGTAATGTGAAATTGTTTAATGTATATCGGAGAGCAAGTAGCGCGACCACATCCTAATATTGTCGGAACGTCAAGGCAATAGACTTAAGGGAGCAATTGTGAGTAACCTAATATGGTCTCACTTTAATTTGATCTGATATTACTGAATTGAAATTGATATATGATAAATATGTATTGATTGTATACTGAATTCTGGACAATACTTGTCCGAGGTGTTTAATGCATGTGAATATAATTGGAAGTGCTACTTGTATGTGAATGAAACTGCCTAAATGATTCTCAACTAAAAGTGAGTGAATGTTATGATATAATGTTTATGAATGCGATTAATTGTATTAAATGAATTGTGGCATGCATTTCGTTTCAATACATGTAATATAAAGGCATTTGTGACTGGTGTTGCTATCGACTAAGAATTGTACTGAAAAGAGCTTAAAGCTCAAACATATGTGGTTAGAGCCGAAGGCTCACTGTGATAATGAGTCTGGTGATACGGGATACTGAAAAAGCACATAGTCACATCAATGTAAAAACGAATATGAGTCTTATACATATAGCATTCACGTATTATTTGAATTCATTGAATGATTTGTAAAGTTGTAAGAATGTTATATGTTTGAATACATGATATTAAACCAATGATTATGTTTTATTTAAGAATAATGAAGTGATAGTTTGATTTAAATTGTTTGACTAAAATACAATTTATTTATGATAGAACTTGATGCTAATCAAGTTGATATGACTGTGTGACAATATGTTTATGATTGATTGTGTTTTATAGCATGAGTAAACCACCGAGGATGGTTACTCTACTAAGTTTGCAAAACTCATCAAAATTACACCGTTGACAATTTCAAGTTCGAAAGTGAGACGAACTAGCTTCTAAGACTCCACAGAAGCATATTTTGTGCAACTCTGATGATCAAATATGGCTCAAAAATCGATCAGTTGGGAATTGAAGACATAGTTTGTTAATAACTGTTGTTCATTTCTCATGTTTGTAGCATACTATGTAGACTAAGCTGTTTATGCTCATAAGACAATGTTGTATAAATATGGATGATGTTGAACTTAAAACTACAATGTACATTATGGTTTATGATATAAATGAGGAAATTTCAGATTTTAGCAAATGTGTGATTTATGATTTTAATTACGATGCCATGTGATAAAGTGAAAGTAAGATAGTTAACACATCATTTTTGTCAGGCATGTGCACGTGTGACCGAAGGGCGCATGTGCATGTGTTAGATGGGAGTGAGGTGTTATATATAGAGTTTGAAGATCTTCTTCACTTTGTCAATTTACCAAAATTTGGAGAGTTTAGGTTCTTTTTGTGATTTAGTTTTATCGACAATTTTCTTAAAGATTTTATTTATCATTCAAACTTTGATATTGTCAATTCACATTTGATATTTCTTTCTTTTTATTTTTAAGGTTTTTTTTTAGTTTGAGTGAAATTTGCCTTTTCTTAAGATTTCAAGTTATTATTAATTATAATCCATATGTCTTGCAAATCGAGAATAATTTTATTTTAAGTGTCTCACTTTTATAATTGAATTTGATGAATTGGGAATATTGGAATAGCATATAATATTTTTTTGACCTCATAATTTGCTTATTATACCACTTTGTTAGAATATGGTTAACTCATATATAAACAAATAAGAAAGTGTATTATTGTAAAAGATTAATTTATTTTTTCTCTTGAATTAAATGAAATATTAAATGGCTACTTATAGAATCAATAAATAATTTTAAACTTACTAATTAAGAATCACTTAATACTAAAAAAATACAAAGAAAGTAAAACTAAAATGTAACATTAAAATTTGCATTTAAGAAAATTGATCAATATGTATTATACCATAAACCTCTTAAAAAATTTTCAAATAATTGAAAATTCATTTTATTCTAATTTAGTCACAATAAGGTTATACATGACTAAACTTGTTCTTTTTGTTTAAGAAAAATTGTCAAGTCTATTTTCACAATTCTCATTTCGTATACACTTAAGAAACTCAAATCTAGCATACAATAGCTCTTAAAGGTTAAGGAGTTCGCAAGCATGAGGTTAGCATCGGAGGGAAAGCTAACGCAGCGTTTGGTTGTTGTCTTTGTTGGTGGAGACAGATGACGAAACAAAAAAATTCTGTGCCTCGCAGTGTTTGATTGCTGTCCCAACTGATTTTTGTTTTGTCTCCAGATTACAGGGACAGAAATTTTTTGTTCCCTCCAAAACTGTGGTACAAGATTTTTTTACTTTTTTATTAATTTTATTGTACAAAATTAATTATCTTATTATTATTATTATTATTATTATTATTATTATTATTATTATTATTATTGTTGTTGTTGTTGTTGTTGTTGTTGTTGTTGTTGTTGTTGTTGTTGTTGTTGTTGTTATTTCATTACAATTTTTTGTTTATATATTTTTCCTCTTCATATGGGTCATTTAAACAGCCTCTCTACTAATTAAAGATAAGATTACCTACTATTGCATCACTGTAGATCCCGCGTGTTTGTAAAATTTCTATTGGGTGTTGTTGTTGTAGATTTGATGTTTTTTTAACCTAAGTTAATTAATAATTAATATAATTAAGTATGTTAATTAATTTAGGTTAAGTTAAATTAAACTAAATAATACTAATTTAATAATTTTTAAATTAATTTTAAATAATTAGGTCCTATTATGCCACGTAAGCATCACATGGCACAATAGGACCCACAATAAAATTAGATTATTATAAAAATTTCCACGTCAGTAATGACAGTGGAACACTAACAATGTCATATTCCATTATTATTTCTATTAACATAAGGTTTAATTTAAACATTTGTAAAACGATAGGGTTTAATTTAAATCATGTGAAACATTAAGGTTTAACTTGTGATGAGAAGCAAACATTAGGGTCATTGTTGCCCTTTTTGTCTTACCTTTTATTATTTAAGAATAAAACCATAGTTATGTTTGTTGTAAGGATTATTGAGCAAACTCAATGTGGCTTTAACCTAAATATATTTTATCTTAAATTAATAGGTCCTAGTTAAGTAAATTTATATGATTTGGATGAATAAACTCACAATCATATGAATTTATAGATAAGGTTAAGAATACTATATCGGAAAGATTTTGATAAACAGTTATCATCTAATAGATCTAGGAGTCATATGAAATATGATTAATAATAATGTTATTTAAATTTAGTTGGTTTATTGAGCAAACTCACGATCAACTAAATTTGAATAGAACACTAGCCCACTAGAGAATTATTTGAAAATTTATTAACTTAATAGTAAGTTAAGAAATAATGTGAACAACCAAATATTTGTTAAAGTCTTGATTTTGTCACATAAAGCAATACTTTCTTTTGTCACATAAAGCAATACTTTCTTTTTTTAATGTCTTTTTGTTTATTAAATAAAATGAGTAGTAATTTGTCCCTAAGAAGTATTATGAATACTAACAAGCTCACTGGACCTAACTTCTTGGACTAGTTTTACAACTTGAGAATTATTCTTAGGCAAAAAACAAGAAATAATATGTTCTTGATATTGCAATTCCACTAAACCCTAGTTTAGATGCAACTGAGATGTATAGGAGATCAATGTCATATTGATGATTTTGAACAAGTTCTATGTATAATGTTGGTATATCTAATAAGCTTTAAGGGCAGTATAAGAACATGGATGCTCATACTATAATTTTGCATTTTAAGGATGGGGTAAAGGGTAAGTAGGAAATCTCTTAAATAGAATCTTGGATCTGACCGATATGCTAATTAGAAGGCCCTTTGCTATCAATAAGAAGGAAGAGCGAGACACGACATTACTAGTGCCAACTGGAATCGAATAGGAGGATTGATAGTATCACATTCCCCTTTAAAGTAAGTTGAAAAATATCAGACTTCTAGAGCATAATATCAATATGAGCTAGTAGAAGGATCTTTGTTAGAGTTACACATATTAAAGATGATTAGCTATATTGAAAAATTAAGCTAATTAGGCTTTTCCATGGACTATGAGTTGAACATTAATTTGGTGCTTTAGTCACTTCCGAACTTTTCACAATTCATTATGAACTAAAATGATATGTCATTGTCTAAACTACTAAATATGCTTAAAATTGTATAGCGTTGCTTTAACGAGGTGTTATATATTCTTCTATGAGCAAGAAAAAAGGGTTATAAAAAGCATAAGAACAAGAAACATAAGACTTCCACTAAAGTAGAAAACCAAATGGTGATGTTAAGAAGAAGAAAAGCTTTAAAGGCACATGTTTTTTATTTTTTTGGTTGATGGAAACTAGAAGAGAAATTGTAAAGCATATCTGACTAGCTTGAAATATAAGAAGCTTAAAGAAGCTACATCTACAAATATGTTTTTAATTGAGATTAATCTTTCTACTTATGTTCCATGTTATTGAGTACTAGAAAATGGATATGGTTTCTATAATTGTAATAACAATCATATGTCAACAAGGAATCGATCATCAAGGAAAAGCAAAATAGACCTCTGAGTTAGCAATGGAATAAGGGTTGCTATATTGGTTATATGAACATATAATTTTTCTTGTCCTTGTAACCTTGTATTAGAACTAGATAGTTGTTAATATGTTTCAGTTGTTATAAGAAACATAATTTAAATGGATTTGTCTTTATTATTAAGAATAAGAAACATAATTTAAATGGATTTGTCTTTATTATTAAAAATAGAGATAGCAAGTTCAAAAGTATCTAAACTTTTAGAATATTTTCAGTCTAGTGTGTAAACTTTTGATTTTTTAATTTAATAAATAACCTCTAAAACTTGTGCAACTCAAGTCAAAACATTGTCTCTATTAGTTTTTGGCTGATGTGGTATGTCCATTAAATGCCACATAGGTGTCCATTTGTTATCCACATCACCAATCAACTAACAGAGCCAACATTTTGACTTAAGTTTTATTGGTTTCAAAAGATTATTTACTAAATTGAAAATTTTAAAAGGATAGGCAATAAAATAAAAAAGGTCCTAGAAAATTAGACACTTTTGAATTTTTTAATCCTAAGGATAAAAGTTATTATGTTACATATATTGTTTCCCAAATATTTCATTTAGACCATTGTTTTGACATATTCATTCTTGGCATACTGTTTCTTTTTAAGTGAGGAGTGTGACTAAGAAGGATAATAAAAAAACATTTCAGAAAGGAAGAGAGGCACATATCCATAAATAGCTAGTAGGCATTGTATTTCTCAAGAGCATTGTTCTCGTTTGGGCAAGATTATGAGTTTTCAACATACAGGCCCTATATATTAAACTTCTCCAGAGCTGCAAATTTTAACAGAACCATTACTTTTTCTTTACTTTTAAAATTAATCAACTTTTGATTCTCCATGCGAGAACCTTTCAGACCTATTTTAGAGCCATCGACACCCAAATTGTTCATATCTAGAATGAGAATTTGGGTAATGCACTAGTGGCTCTTGTTCCAAGCCTGAAATTGTTTTAAAGCACTTGTTTCTCGCACCTTGCTCCTCGCCGCTTTCTTTAGATAAGGTCTTTCTTTACTTGTATTGTTTTAGGCGAGAGGCACTCATTATTGTTTAGATTTGGACCATATAAGCATTGATTTGTTTGCAATCTTTTGTGCTTGTGATTTTTGTATACATTTATGGCGATTTTCAATTTTCAATTTGATATTTGTTACTCTTATTTTTTCTTTGATATTGTTAATTAGAGGTTTTTTTAATCTTTTTTTTACATAAAGTAAAACAATTTCGAAAATGAGGTGGTGTGGCTTTTATTTATCTCCTTTGATTATTTCCTTTCTTCCCTTTTATCGTTGATATTTATTTCCTAGTGTTGTTATTAGTCTAGATTATTTGACTTATGCTTTTAATTACTTTAGTGTTCCTTTTTGTGGCTTTTTGCTAATCTATCCTTTTTATCTGGATTTATAAGTTTCATTCCATTGTTATTTTTCTTAGCTTATGTTGGGTATTTAGGGTAAGAGTGGTGGCTTTAAATTCTAATGATAAAGCAAGGTCTAGTCTTTTGGGGAGTTTTGGGTCTAAGAGAATAGAAAATGTTAACAAGTTATGGATAGGTTGATGGAACATCAGGACTCTTACAAAAAAGTCATTGGAATTAGTAGAGATTTTATACAAATATAAAATTCGTATAACATACATTTAGGAAACAAATTAGGGGTTAAAACAAAAGAGGTCAAAGGGTTTAAACTTTGGTATTCAAGGTGTTGGAGGCAACATAATAGTGTAGGAATATTGGTTGTAAAGGAACTCATGCATCATGTTGTGGGTATAAAGAGGAGTAATGATGGTATTTTGTCCCTAAAGATTATGATGAAAGATGTTGTTTTCAATATGGTGTATGCTTATGCACCCCAAGTAGCGTTAGAAGAACAGTTTAAGTGCCAATTTTAGGAAGTGTTAGATAAAGTGATTTAATAGATTCCCACTAACGAGAAAATCATTGTAGGAGGATACTTTAATGGCCATATTGGGGCAACCTCATATGGGTATTCATGGGTTTATAAGAGTTTAAACTACAAAGATAGGAATGATAGTGGGATTACTTCATTGGACTTTGTGGCAGCGTTAGTAGCTAACTTTTTTTTTATTATAAAAAAAGTAGTAAGTGACTTTTAGGAGCATAAATATGAAGATTCAAATTGATTACTTCCTCGTAAGGTGGAGCAATAGACATATTTGTAAAGGTGATACGTAATACATTCTTGTCAACTTAGTACAAATTATTGGCTATAAATCTTATAATCAAATGATAGAGAAAGAAGATAAGACCTCAAAAATGTATTAAAGTTAGATGGTGGAATCTAAAAGGGGATATTATGGAACAACTTATGGATGGAGTAATGTCTAGAGAAGAATGAAAACTGGAAGGAGATATTAAACAAATGTGGGAGAGAGTAGCAACTCTTTTAAGGAATGCACCTAAGAGATCTTGGGAGTTTTTAAAAAGCCTAGGGGCGATAAAATGGAGACTTAGTGGTGGAATGAAGATGTATTAGAAAAGGTAAAAATCAAGAATGTTGCCTATAAAGCTTTAATGGATAGCAATTTAGAGAGTAATTAATAGTAAAAGTTATAAATTGGCAAAGAAAGAGACGAAGAAGATAGTCTTAAAAGATAAAAGTAGAGCTTACAAGAAATTATATCAATGATTGGAAAAAAAACTAGAGAAAAGTATATATTTAAATTGACGATGTTGGATCCCGATCTTTTAGTAGAATTTCGAAATAGTAAATGAAATTGAATGAGTGTTTTTGTATATGTATTATGTTATAGATGAAATTGTGCTTTAAG
>JANSVB020000170.1:1831663-1846805 GCA_025504935.2 Erythroxylum haughtii | reverse complement strand
GAAAAGAGCATCGTGAGCTGCCTTGCTTCACACCAAAATCTCCTTCTTGAGTAAATCAAGAATTGACATATAACAACCTTGGCCAAAATTAAATTGAAGTACTTGTTTTCTTCAATTACCATCTGACCTTCCATTCTAATCTTGTGCTTCCTTTCCCATAATTTCAAACTATGTCAGTAAGGAATAATAACCACTGCACCCTTAACACCCTATACTCCAAACAATGTTAATGTTCAAAGCATCTATACAAAACACATGATCATTCATTTTGCAGGTGAAGTTTTCACACAATTGATGGCAAGAAATCTGTAACTCTCCTCCCCTAAAAAATATTTACAGGTTTAATCTCCATTAATTAACATTACCCCGTATTCATAAAATTATAGGTACTACCCCATCAATCAATATATCCAACGAGTCTTTAAATACAACTTCTCCAAATCTCTATTGCACTGCACTCAAAATCTCTTATCATTACTCTGTTCTTCAAATATAAATCATTAACTGTCGTTGTATTGGCTGGTTGAATATATTGAATAGTAATATGAGTATGACGTACAATTTTTCTTTCTTCTTCTTATGCTTAAACGACTTTGTTTCTTCTCCATTCAACTATCCCCACTATCTCTTGCTTCTTCTCTTCATTCTTTCCTCCCTCGCTCCTAATGATGCCGTGCTGTTCTGTACCAGCTGCTTGTTTTTGTCTCCTTTTTTATTAACTATATTTCAATGTCCCGTACCATTCTATCTCCTCGTTCTTTCTGTTCTTTGTTTTGATCTTCAAATCCAACCACTTCCCTAAATTGAATCATATCAAAGAAACTGACGCTCAAGGGTTCTCAACAATAGTATCCGGGCAAGTGTTAAGTTGACTGACCGGCCAATGCAAGCAGAGGAATGACAGCAGTGAACTTGGATTTTTCTTATTTCAGGATTGAATCATGTATCTACAATGCCCTTTTGGGGGCATAGAATTCTTTTCAAACTCCTGAATTGGAAAAGCGGATTGCATCATGCAGAATCGGTTTCCATCAAGTATGCATTTGCTTCAACTTGGCTGGAATGCTGCATTAACTTTTTGAATTAAGTCCTTATTTTGTGATCAATTATTGATTAGGCTTTTCAAGAAACAGATTGGTCTGGTCCTTTTTGGTATCGACTAAGTTTTAGTTTCAACCAATGATTGAAAAGGAATTACCTATTCAGTAGGTTTCTAAAGTTTGCGAGATTTTTTGCCTAAATTATTCAGTGTAACAAACACTCATACCCCAACGTTTTTATCTTCATTTTCCTATGTAAATATGCACTCCTTCTATGATTAAAGGTTCCATTTCGGTGTAACTGAAACACGTGTCCGAAATTCTTAGCTCAGAATCACAGGAAAAGTTCATGTTCCATATGAAGAATAGAAAATCCATGCAAATTTGCAGGTTTTATAATGCGAGGACAAGAATTTGAATTCTACTACTGCCTTCCACATAGCACTTGCGGATTCAAAGGAAGCCCACTCCGCCTCAACCACCCTGCTAAAACTCTACCAGGTTATTCATCTTTTGGCCATCCAGTATTCATACAACCTTAGTTAAATCCCTTTTCCAGTGATATATTAATGTTTTAATGATAATAACCCCTTTGATTCGCAATCAATAACAATACAACTCTTAGGCATGAGCAATCAAGGGAGTTTACATATTGTGACTACTCTACAGGGTTTCTAGTGATGTCACCAACTTTGCCATTCAGAGGTGCAACTGTTGCAAGAGTCACGAAACCACCCAGAATTATAATCAAGATGCCCAATGAGTTCACCAGTAAAGCTTCTGTTGAATAACGTGATATTACTTGGTTGGTCTGAAGGAAGGTGGCCTTTTCTAGGATACCAGTAGTAGCAGTAGCAATAGCCAACGAATAAATGTAAATCCCAAAAAACACATGCCAGGGAAGCAAGCTGGCTCTGGCACTCTTTGAACCACCCGGATACCAAAAGGTCACAAATCCAGCAGCCCACTGAAAAATGGAAATCACAGTGAGAATGTTGTTATCAGAAATAGGACAACTGTAATTGATAAAAGATGGAAAACACTTTAAACCTGGATGCCAAACAGGAGAAGGCACGCTAGACCCAACCATGAATGTAGGCTATAAAAGTTGTCAATGCCCTTCTCATTGTGGAATTTCAAAGCAGCCCATACACCAATCAAGCTTAAACAGAAAGCAAGAAGTTGCAGAATAAGATGAACTAGTTTCTTAAAGCTTTTTGTCCCTGGAACTGTCTTGTAGGCAATCATGGCTGCAAATGTCAAAAAGGTAAATGAACAACCCAATATTAACAGCAGGCGATCATTTATGACTTAGCTCAAATGACAAGATGAGATAAACTTGTGGTAATAGCCAAGCAAACTTAATGAACACATTAATTCGTTGCTCAACCATCATAAGCATGTAGCAACTGTTCATCAATTCATCATGCATACATTTCAAAATTTGAATCCCATTAGCAACAAAACTTAAGTAAATACATCAACAAGAAAAAGGCTGCAGACAAAGCACTATAGAAATAATTGTTGGACAGCTGTGAGCATACAGATTAGCAATGTTCATGCCCTTGTATCAATTCTAAAAGATGAAGAAGACTTGTAAACATATAATAAGATTATCTAAAACTGCTAGAAGAAACATATTCCAGATTCAGTTCTTGACATTAATTTAGAGCACCACCCTAAAGGAATCAACAGCATATAGGTACGTAGAATTGACCACAATTAGGTAAAATTTGCTTCAATTACCAAAAATCAGAATAGCTGTAGAAACTAACAGCGGGAATGCAGATCATTACAGTAAATCGGGTAATCAGCCATATGATTGGTACATGTCATGCATCACAAATTTCAGATCTCGATAGCAGTGCAGTGATCAATAAAGCATCCTTTTACACACTGAGGATAGAGACTTCTCGCAAAAGTACAAAATTGAGAAGAATATATATAACAAACTTCCATATTTTCTTGTATAGTCACGTATAAATCGCAATCACGCCAATGTAATAACTAGCAAATCAGTGAAAGTTGTAAGCGTTGCAAGCAAATGAATCCTATGTTATTAAAAAAACTTTAAACTTTCCTTGTAATTCATCATCTGCTTACGCTTCTCATAGGACAACACCCAGAACATTGAGAAACATCATATCATAGTCCAAGTCACTAGTTGGACAACAATGCTCTTTCTATCATAAAGGAAACGAAATAAATAATAGGATTCAACGCCAAAATGCATGCCTGTACGTCTTCAAGTAACTATAAGTCCCAAGAGCAGATTAAGCATTGTCTTACCTTCACCATTCGTCAGTATAAGTCCAATCACCATTAGAACAGGATGTACCTACAACAGAGAAATGCAGCATCAGCCACACCACAAGTCAACACATATCGAAACCCAAAATATTTCCATGATAAGACAAAACCCCTATCAAAAGATAAACAGCGAAAGGACAGGATATACGAGAAATCACATTAAAAATGAGATCTTTATTATCGGAAACAAGAGCCAGTCCTCCTCTGTAGTGCACGGTCCACGTCAGCATCAAAGCCGCCACAATCACTCCCAGTAGCCTCACCACTTTGAATATCGGAAACTTAATCGCCGGTACCGCCATTTGCATGAACTGTAGCGATAGAAGATAAAATGGGCTGCCAAATTTATGGAAGTTTTGAAAGGGTTTTGGAGAATCGTAATTGGGGTTTTACTTTTTGGGGATCGAATGCTTTTCTTTTCTTGTTAGATTGAATCAGAATTAAGAAAGTTAAAACCGTGAATGCTTTCATCGGATCGCCACGTCAGCACAACAGTCCACGTGTGAGCCTCCAATCCCAGTTTCCCACTGTTTTGGTTCCTCCATGGCCTTTGCACAAAAAGCCTACTTCTTTTCATTACTACCGTTGTAAGGATATGAAGTCATTGTTGGTAAAATGAATTATAGTGAGAAAAATTATTTATAAATTTTAATATAACTATCACATTTCATGATTCTCCTCCAATATAAGATGCCAATCTTTAGTCTTAGGATTTACATAGAAATAGAAATAGAATAAAGCAATGTTGCATGTTTCATGTTTTTTAGCAGAGCTACACGAAAGGAAGTCTAGTTTCTTTTCTTGTGAGACAACTTGTTTCAGATTCTATCTTCAAACCTTAAATGAAAACTGAAAAATCAAGTTCTAGCAAAATCAAATATCCAGATGTAAATTATAAAAATATTCAATTTTATATTACTAGATAAAATATTTAAAATTTTAATTTATTGTAAAAATAATTTGTTGGTAAATTCCTAATTTGTCATCATATTATTAAATTAAAAATTCAAAAAATAAAAATTTTGGTTAATAATAAAATAACCAAAAAAACTATGATTATCTAAAAGCTTCGAGATAAACTCAAAGGGAACTAAATCCTTGTTATTTGTTAATAACACTAGAATTATACAAAAGAGACTAGGGCCTCTAATCAGGAGTCAACAAGGCTTCCGCTCATGACTAACATCCCCTCGAGGATTGATCTGGTTATCCTAGAAGCTTAGAACACCTGATTCCTACCTAAACCCCTAATAATGATGTGGAAGATTGTTATATTTGGAAGATCCATTCAAAAGGCTTATTCTCCAATAAAGTTTGTAAGGATACTATTCTATAAACCAGGCTGGTATGGAATAAACACCACAAACCAAGCACTTTTTTTCTCCGTGATTTGCTGCTAAAAGTAGACTCAACACTATGGACAGGTTAATCAAATGTACAATTGTTATTCAAGCTATAGACATGCCCGGTAGAAGTCAAAAGTATTACAATGACATGACAAGCACAAGCTTGACTCACATTCTAAAGACCAACAAATACTACGTCAGTCAGCTTCAGTCTTATCATCCCAGAATTTCAACCTGTTATAACTCTTATGCAGCTGTATTAAGCAAAATTCTATCACTTACAAAACCTAGCACTGTACAGTTGACTCTTTGTTGATACTGTACATTTCGCTAGTCATATGAACTGCCAACTTAGCTATACAATGGCACAAACTCAAATGCAGCCATGCGATTCTACATACTTCTTCAGATCCCTACAAATTAAAACATGAATACTTCAATCAGAAACTGATTTGAACATATCTATTTAACCCCAGAAAATGGGAAGATAGAAATGGAGAGGTATAACTCACTGGCATCGCGGTAGGCTGCATTTTGTTTGCCTACAATTTCTTGAATGTAACTTCAATGCATACCACACCTTCTGACAGTATGGACAACCCCCAGAACCTCGAATGGTGCACTTACTTGCATGGTAGAACAATTTTTTTATAAGAAAGCAGTTTGCATAAGAGCAGCAGTTGCCATTAGTTGTTCGACATTGAGAGGCATGTTGCAGAAGTAAAAGCAGTTTCTTTTGCTGTGCCACAGAAAACAGGAGAAGTGTCAACCTGAAATAATCTAACCATGATAACAAACCAAAAAAAAGGGAATTATAATGCCATTTTTTGAACAATTTTACAACTGCCAGCACCAAAAGCTTTTGAGATTAAATTAATGCCACATAACTTGGATCCTAAGTCCATTAAACTTAATTACTAGCATATAGCAGCATAAAATCTTAGGAAAGTAGTATATCTGGTATTTAAACAATGGTTACACATTAGAATGTCAGAAGGAAGATTTGCACACCTGAGGCCTTTTTAGCTGCAAACATTTACTCTCAGTTTCGTAATCAGAGGTTGAGGAGGGATCAATCGACTTATTACGACTCAAAGAATCAATCTTGCTGTGAAAGCATGACTCAGAAGCCCCTCCTCCATTCTTGGTATCACAATCTTTATGAAAAAGTTTGCAAGTTGTCCTGGGTGTTTCTGCCCTTGAATTGTGGAGATGATGCAAGATCATCATTGATGAGTGCTTTGCTCGGCGAAGTGTGTCAAATTGATAATGATTCTTCTGACAGAAATCCAAGAAACTATGTCTGATTTCAAATAATGGATTTTCCAAAACAATATCTTGATCCTCTGTATCAGATGCAACATCATCCATCATAATCTGGAAGAAAGAAAGAATTTGAAATGAACTCCGTCAAAGCCACAAGTGGTGGTAAATATTTTAACGTCAAAGTAATTCTGACCTCTTCTATAATATATATCACACAAAAGTATATGTACATGGGACATTCAGTTAGGACTAGACCTTAGACAGCAAATGCATTTCCTTGCCATTTAAACTGTGCATGTCACCACCATTGAGGCCGCGGCATCTGAATACAGAAGAGTTTTGCATAGGAAAATGCAACAAAAGAATAATTACATTACTACTTTACCAAGATGAAAATAATAGTTTTCCAAAATGTAATACGTTAAAGTGCTTTTACAAATATCTTACCCATCACATAGATGAAACTTTTTGCATTGACTGCAATCCCACCGCCTTCCAGATAATATCACTTCATGGCAGTAGCTACAAACATATTGTAAATGGACAACAATAAAGTCATCCTTAACTGAAGAGAGAACCTGACCCACCTGAAAAGCAGAACGACATTAACACAACAATGAAACAAAATGGACTAAGCTCATAGCTCTGAATCCTAATCATCTTTCAATTCTTCCATACACAGACAACAGTATTATAACCCTAATCTGTTGAAACCTATCTGAATCTTTCCCCACATCATATGAAAATCAAAGAGGAGCAATTCTTTTAGCTCCTGCGTCACATCTAAATGCTTTCTGGCAGTTGTAAGAAAAAGATTTAACTTCTCGAATACTCTCTCTGGTAAACCTTAACTAAAAAGGACATAAATTGTTTAGTTTTATCACAAACAAAAATTTCTTCAGTTAATTACAGGTGGAGTTAAACAAATTAAAATATCTCAAACAAAAATTTGCATGAAAAGCTAAAGAGAAAAAGGTGACAAGCTCAGGGGTGATACTTTCTGCATCACCAAAATATCTTTAGTTTCATAAGCAGATGAGTTTGTATGCCCCATGGCTTTGAGAGATCTTTTGGTTAAGACATTCTTCACTTCATGACCTGAATTTTTGCCACTTTGTTGCTCAATTTGTTTTATGACATTCTCAGCAACAGTTAGCCAATAATCCCCATCAAAATATGGTAAACGAGATGCAGTTATCTTGGAAGAAAACTGCCTGGTAGGA
This sequence comes from Erythroxylum haughtii, assembly GCA_025504935.2. NCBI lineage: Eukaryota > Viridiplantae > Streptophyta > Magnoliopsida > Malpighiales > Erythroxylaceae > Erythroxylum > Erythroxylum haughtii. The sequence goes on along the minus strand of JANSVB020000170.1, from coordinate 1,839,620 downwards.
ACGAAGAAGTGGTCATATAAATTGGTAAAGTCAACAACAATAGCTTCGTTGGTAGCCTTCCTTAGCATTGAGTGGTACCTGCATAAGTGAACCAGTTACTGCTCAGGTTAGTAGTGTAAGCAGAGGATCATTAATTGCGAAAGGGTAACAGTAGTTATGGGGTTGAGACTGACAAAAAATGTAGAGCTACCATGAACACTTCAATGTTAAACCAACTTCTACAAACAAACAACAAGCAAGCACACAAACGAATGACACCACATAGCTCGTTTGCAGGGCAGATTTGGGTGGAGGCACAGGTGGAGCACTAGAAACCACTCATTTGCTTAATGAAACACATCATTTACAATTGAAGACAGGTGTGTGCACAACAGGGGTATGTACAAGAGCAGACTGAAAGAGAGAGAGAGAGAGAGAGACCATTTTCGCAGCTTATCAGGCTTGGGGGTCTTTTGAGTCTCTGGATGGCAATACAAGATATAGTCTTCACCCTTTAGAGGGGGGCAGGCCCACAAATGACAGGTTACAAAACCTCGTCTCTTGCAGTACTCAAGGTATCCAATCTGTTAATAGAAACAAAAGGAAATGAAGAAAAGTGTTACCAGCAATATTAGCTATACGTGGCAAGAGAGATTTTTTAGAAAATAACAAGTCCTATACCAATATTTCATGGTAAACAAATGTACGGAGAGCTTCTCCGGCTACAGTTCTTGTTTCAGGCCTAAAATACTTGACTGAATCAAGATAGGATATATAGACACAACGTTGATTTGGAGGACTGCATTCTGAGCCAAACTCTTGAACATACATGCTGAAAAGACATACATCTACTCCTTCAATCTTCTGGAACAAAAGAATCACCTGACACAATGTTGCCAAAACCAAGTAAGTTGGCAATGGTATGAAAGGAAACTAAATTGCAAAAACACAATAATATCTCAAGATCCTAGTGCACTAGATATGAACATTGGCATTCCCTTCGGTTATGAAGAATTATATGAACAAAAGTTCAATTCCTTTCACCATGTCAAAGAAGTTTAATGTGTATGTACTAAATTGTTGGTCAACAATTTTATTTCCAGTAGTCAAAAAGAACTTCCAACATGCCAGGAAGGAATTATCCAAGAAGCAAATTCTACACACTAACAGTTAAAAGTTTCACCTTTGATCTGTATGGAAATTCAGCAGGGTAGTTCTCACCACGAAAGATATTTAGAAACTGCTGCTTCACTTGCAACTGCTTTTTAACAGACAATACCACTCTGACAACAAGATCTTCTGCCCTTGGAATCTAGCAATCAGGGAACATTACATATTAATTATAAAAAAAATATCATAGAGGAATAACAGAAACTCTCATAACAAGAAATTCAATGCATACAAAAGGTAGTCACGACAGAAAATCTTAATGCACATGTAAAGTCTCCTCTTAAACTTCTAGATACAGAAGATCCATGTTCCAAGTACCCAATCGACTTGTTGGAATTTCAAGAAACCGGATACACAACTATTGGGTTTAATCTTCAAAAGTTGCAAATTATGGCTTTGCAGCTCAGAAGCATCCAAAGCATTATAAAAGAAACTTTGACATAGGTAAGAGAGAATAATCTATTTGATTTTTCCTGAATTTTTTTTTATTCTGAGGAAAGTTAAAAGGACTCAGAATCAACAAATATGAGGTGTATAAAAATGACTGAAAGTGCAGCATCATCAAAGAGTTGGCATCTAACCTCATCAATGTCCTTTCCAGCCTCTTTTGCTCTTTCTTCTCTTTCTTGCTGAATACGCCTAAAGAGCCTATGCTCAATGTAGTCACTAAGAAGAGTCTTTGGCATATCTTTTGCCCCGAAAGTGGCTTCCTTTGATAATGGCATGTACTTCTTGCTTTGCATCTCTTCTAAGCAGCATTTGGGACATATATAATCGGCTTTCCCTCCTGCGTCTTTTTTGTCATTAAAAAGGGCACATATTTGGTGTTGCCAATGTTTACATTTATCACATTGAACCCACTGCAATAGCACATAAGTCTCAGAAAGAATATCTTTATAACTTTCAAGATTCAGAATTTAAAAAATTGTTGAGAAACATACCGATTCTTCTAATTCGTCATCATTTTTCCTTTTATCCAGCTTAGCCTTTGGAATAGAAATCCCACAAAATGTAACATTCCCACCTCGAGACACCTTGTAGCATGCATTGCAAAAATAATGTCTTGTGTCATTGTCCCCTGTTGCGCTGTAATAAATAACACCGTGTTTTATACGAGCAGTGCAAGATGAACAGTACAATGGGGCTGGAGCAAGTAAAATCCTATCCATTGCACACAGGTTACATCTGTTCTCATTGATGGTATGCACTGTCTCACTGTCCTTTCCTTCCTTTGATACTCCCTAAAAGTAAATGTACAACATATTAGTACTCAATTGACAACAAACAATTACTAATCAATCAGACTGAGGACCTCACCTGATCAACAAATTGCTGAAGACTTGATATATGCACCCTAATTTGCCGTGCTGTGAAGAACTCTATCAATGACACACCTCTTATCCTAGACTGTGCCTTCACTTCTTGTTCTGTTGTAGATGTATTTAATTTATTTTTAACATTTGGTTTGGCTAGGTGACAGCTAGATGTAACTTCCAACAAGTTTTCCTTATAAGTATCATTAATCTCTGTAAACTCCTGTGAACCAAGCAAAGAGACCTGGCCTTCCAATCTAGGAAGAGTATCAGTAACATTGTAGCTGATCTCATCAACAACAGTTGCATGATCTGCTATGGGATTTGTTGACAATCTACTGTTCCCTTCTGTAAACTCAGAGTTGATGGACACAGGAGATTCAGGTAACTGCTGCAACGGAGGAATTATTTCACCCAACAAAGACAAAATTAAGTTTGATGATGAGTAGAAAGACTCTTTCATCTTCTTCTCTACATTCATCTTCAGACGTTTTGGAGGAGGTGGCATGTTGTCAGAATCACAAGAGCTAATTTCCAATAGTGTTGTTGTAGGCAACATATTTCCTGAACAGTATGTGGTCCAACCTGAATTTGAAGCTCTGAGATCCCGCTGCAGACCATTTTCCACTCTGCTAATATTCTGGCCAAGTTTAATGGCAGTACCTTGTTTTCGAACAGGAGCACAAATAGAGCAATTGGTAGTCCGACAGCTATCAAAATGTGATAGAAGCAAGTTGAAATATTTACACATGCAACTGCAATTCTTACAAGCTGTTGAATGCAAATGGTTAACAAAAGAAACTCGAAAATCTCCTGAAGGGGCAACCCTAGTCTTCTGCTTGACATAAGCAAGTAAAATATGATGTTCCATAAACAGTAGATTACTTGAATTTGACAGTCCAGCAGCAACATTTGAAACAAATGCTGACTCAGGGTCTTTGGAAGTAATATGATCCCTGTTTAACTGAACTGAAGGGAGCAGAGAAGGCAAGAGATCTCTGGCAATTGGACCACATATTTCTCTCTGTTTAGTTAAATAATTGGGTCCGAAACCCTTTGATGGTTTAAAACACACATCATCTGGTTGATGTGGCAATTGCCGGTTTTGCTCTGATGTCTCTGAATCATACTGAAATGCGCCTCCAAGAGGTGAATCCATCATGCTGATATCCAAGCTAGGTAAATTACTGGACATTTCTGAAAACTTCCGTCGCACAAGTTCTTGGTTGTTCAGAATTGAATTAGGACATTCTTGCCTTTCCCCCCGTGTAGACGGTAAAGTCATGCCCTGAGCTTTCTGCTTATTGCCAATACCTGTAAATTTCACCATCATTAGCTATCCTGACAAAATAATGAAATAACAATCTGGGATGAGAATATTTTATACATAAAATAAGAACAAACATGAATAAGATCAATGAAAGACATTTTTAACATATGTGCCAACCTAGGCGTCAGTAACTGTCTACATCAGTGCATGTCACTGGACTGCATGCAATTACAAGCTTACAAAGTTCAAGCAGCATGCATTTTTTTATCATAGTTATGAAGGTAAGTTATTGCATATTCCAATATATTTCTATTTAATACAATAACAATAGATGCCTCTGATCATTTGAAACAGATACATGAAAAAGTTAAAACATGTTTCGAAAAATGATAAGTGATTGAAATAAAGGAGCGTAAGATTCTGAAGAAAGTAGTATTCTGGAACTGTTGAGCATTAGGATTTAGGAGCGAACAGTCTTCTAACTAAATGAGAAGAGAAAATAATGAAACAATCATTCATAAAATCCAAGATATTGAATAATTTACCATAAAAAAGTTGAAAACTTTGGAATGAATATTAAACAGGAAAAAAAAAAAGGAAAATTCAGTTAATGTACTCAATAAATATACCACAAACATACCATAAACATAACGTTGCTCTTTTAGATCATCTCTGAATGATGCCTCAAAACTATATGGTTGGCCTTCTTGAGAAAAGGCCAATTCATTTGTAATAGAGTCATGACATTCATTCCTAGAAAAGCCATCCATATTCGAATTTGTAGTAATGGAGGAAAAATTATCAGGAGAGAGAACCATTTCAACACTTGCAGGTGAAGCAATGTCCTTTCTTGCAACTCCTGGTTCGCAACAAATACCAAATAAGATACTGCTATAATACAAAAACAGAAAGTATTCATAGTATTGCAAGTCCAATTATAAGAATTAAATGGCACACCTTTGATCAAGTTAAATTGGTCATTATTATCAAGCATTGATGACTTGTAGTCATAAAATGGAGGGTTCGGCCCACGTATGGACTTCAGTGTAGGCATTCTCATATGCAAAGGAATGGAGGAGTTAGAAGATTGTTCACTGTTGTTTATATCAGCTACTTTTTGCTGCATAAAAGTTTGCAACCGATACCTCAAAATCTCTCGGTTCATGTGGTCCTCCTAGCAACATGTTTAGAAGATCATGTACAACATGGTTAATGGAATTCAAGAAAAAAGAAGCATAAATTATTGACAATTCATGGTTAGATGAACTGATCAATAACAGTTTTCCCCTTTCTCAAGCAAGAAAAACAGGTATACCAACAACAGGCAAAGGTTATAAGTCACCAGATAAACAACATTTAGATTCAATAATGATTTAATGGAAACCAAAATATCTTAAAGTTGAATGCATATAAAAACGGCAGAAAAACAACATATCAATGTTACTTGATGAAATAATGAGGCAAGCATAAATCAATTTCAGAAGTGTTATACATCTCCATAATTTTTTTTGGAAGACTTTACTTCACTAAGATAACATACCAGTGAAGTAGCTTCCATAAATAGTTGGTTCTCCAACAGATCAACAAGATCAAATGCTGACTGCTGCCATTCATAATTCACCCACAGTTCTAAAATTTGAACACTGCATAGACATTGAAATTGCCTGTGTTATGATGTGTAACAGATTGGGATGATTGTTACAAACTCCTGAAACTTGTAATCTCTAGTCTTCCTATAGAAAACACTGATCAAGTTTTCAGAGAACACATTCTCTTTCTAACCAGAACACGGAAGGAACTGATTTTGGGGTCCTTATGCCAGTCACTTAGCATATTTAGGTTATTAATAGGAAAATAATGTAGAACATTTCTTTCTAACTGAGATGGATTTCAAAATCTTGAGACAATGCTCAGCGTCTGCCATACATCTACCCTAACATGCACCAATTTGCAAACAACAAAGTAGGTTTCAGCAAGATTTACTGTAACTGTGAAGACCAATCATCAGCAGAAAAAGGAACAGCAAGCCTTACATGGAAAACAAACCACCAGACATAAATTAAAATGTATGTATAAATCAAAGTCCACATGCAAAGAGAATGTTGACATTAATTCCAAACGTAATCACCACCTAACGGCACTTGATTAAATAATGTCTTCCAAAAAATTTTTTTTCCTATTGATACTCGGAGAGACGACATGGGTAGAGACCCCGATATGGCATTGTACCCTTAGCTTAGCCAGTTAGTATGCAACCTTCTGCAGACCTTTAAACGGTTGAGCTTAAATGATTTCAGGCAAGTTGCTAAGAGAGTCTCAAAATGTACTTCTTATCTCCAATATCTCAGCATGTTTTTCATATGGAACTCCCCAAACAGTGAACTATAATCACGACAATAAAAATTGAATTTTTCTCCCGTTGACAACGTTCCCTAAGATTTAAGAGTTCCGTACTTTGTCCGTACAATAACGATTCTTATGTATCAAAACCCTTGGCAAAACGACACCGTCTAGCCCGGAATCCCAAAACCCTAACACATGACAAATCCCAACAACAGAAGGGAAAGAAACAAAGAAAAGAACGAAAACCCCACAAGAAAATTTTTTTTAAAAATCCAATCAACAATCAAAAATTGCGTAACCTACAATGCGGTTCGAATTCCCATTTCCCCTTTTTTGTTTTTTGTTGACTTAGGGTTTATCGAATTCATCCACAAACAGGTTGCAACGACAATATCAATCCAAGAACAAAGAACATAATAAATAATCAAATATAATATTAGGGTTTAAGGGAAGGACCTGCGTCACCGTCAGAGAATTGGCCGCATTGTTTAATTCGGTTTCGTTTCCTTCTTTAATACTGATCATAATTACAAACGTGCTTCTTTCTCTCTCAACGAACGGTGGGGGTACAGGCACACAACACAGAGAAGATTTTCTTCCTATTTATTTATAGATACATATAATTAGTATATTTATAAGAAAAAATTAAATTTATTAGAAACATACTTTGTTTTGTTACTGTTTATGGTTTTTTTTATGGTTAATAATTTTCCTATTGTATTCATTATCCAGACAAACCCGAAAATAGTATTTATTACCTCGACTTCTTATTTAGTAGAACTTAAAATTAAGAAAAGTATATTATTTTAAAATATAAAGCATATTAGTCTTTGTTGATTAAAATCAAAGGGCATGTACCTCAACAACCACATAATTAAATTAAATTAACTAACTAAACCATCCACGATGCACATCAACTATTCTGTGGTTTCATGCTTACTTAAAAACCTTCTCATATGTTATAATTCACTATGTTTATAAATCTTTTAAGATTTGTAATTTTTGTTATGTATTTAAATATAACATGAAAAGTTGTAAATGCATCACTATTTTTCAAGTTTATTTTTGAAAAAATTAAGGGATAATATACTTAAAAGTATCCGAACTTTTAGGATTTTTTTTAATTTAGTGCAAAAATTTAAGAATTTTTAATTTAGTCACTATTCTTTTAAAATTTGTATAGATCAAGTCAAAAGGTTATTTTTTATGAAGTGACATATTTACTAATTGACCATCGGGCAATCTCATCAGCAAAAATTAATATTTTGAACTAAATTGTTAAGGTTTTAAAAGATTAGGTACTCAATTAAAAAAGCAATTTAAGATTAATTATCCAAGTAATGAACTTCTATTAAAGTCATCAATTATAAATTGAATTTTACTATGTGATAGAATTTTTATGAAATATAAATTTAATAAACTCAATTAATTGCTAGCCTTTTAATTCTCTTAAGAAAATGATATTTGTACTTCTTCTAAAAATTTGAAAATATCATTAGAAATATTTATTTAAAGCAACCTTAAAATCACCTTTTATAAGTGATGACTGCTAATAAACAAAGAATGCAATCTACTATTCTAGTATTAGAACTATTTTTTTTATAGATATCAAAACTTGTACTCTTTTGGGATCATAATTTCATTAATCTTAAATATTTTTACTATTTTATAGTTGAATCTTAAAGTTTTAAAAAGTTTCAATTGAGTTCACAATATTATATAACTCAATGGAATTAGTCTTGAATGTTACATTCTATTAAGTACTATTTGTATAAATTAGATAACATATGGTCATTTCTTCTTACTTAGAGCCAATACGGCTTCTAGTCAACCACACAAGTAAGTCATTATCATTATGGGTTTTACTCTAAAATTGTTGTGT
>JANSVB020000170.1:1809118-1820251 GCA_025504935.2 Erythroxylum haughtii | reverse complement strand
GGCCCGAACAGTGAAAATTCGGCCCGAATTACCCGAATGCTCACCCCTACATATATGTAGTAGTTATAGTATAAGACCACATATATGTAGTAGTTATTAAATAATTATTTTTAAAATCTTGATTTTAAGTCTCTTAATATATTCATACATTAGTACATTATTAAAAACACTAAACTCTTGGATCTTAAAAGATATAACTCATAACCCTTCATTTACATCTATAACTATAAAAACAACAACAACAACAACATCCAATGAGAATTCTCCATAAATGTGAGGTTTGAGAAAGTTGAATGTACACAACCTTACCTTTATTAGGTAAAGAGATTGTTTCCAATAACATATAACACAAAATAATGATAATACAAAATATAAATAAATAAATAAAAGTCTGCCTAAAATAAATAATAATAATTTAGTATATAATACAGCGCATATAGAACATAGTTAATATTCAATATACAAAGCAGGAAAAAAGACAAGTACAAAAAAAATCAAACCAACCATTACAAGACAATAATTAAACTAAGACATTAATTAGGATAAATAGTTAGGAGGAAAGTATTATATAAAATAATAATAATAATAATAATAATAATAATAATAATAATGCTAACTATAAAACGAAACTTGAAGGAAAATATTTAAAGACTTAAAAGAACGAGATCTTTTATCTGTATCCAATGCCAGCCCAGGACAAGGGCAAAAAGGGCATCTACCCAAGGCCTAAATTCATAGGAGGCCCATTTATTAATAGAGTTAAAAAATTAATGAATTAATATATCTATCTATTAAAAAGAGTTGAAAATTTAAATGTTAATAAATTTATTCATTAAAAGGGGCAAAAATTAAAAAGTCAATAAATCTGGCTCAAGATGTTTATACATACCAAAATGCTTCTTGGCACTTTACGTCCTAAAAACTAAAAAGAAATTTGTTGTTGAATTTTTTATTATTAATTTCAAACTTGATTGAATAGAACTAAAGGGGAGTTCGCCAACCATCAATTGAGATACATGCTAACATCTTTATTAACATCAAATTATTTTATTAATATAATAATATTTGATCCTAATATATAATTAAAATTTCAATCTTTGACTTTTCGTTTAAACTCCAACTTTTAATAAAAAGTTTTGATGGCCCCTCATGTAGGGTTGATATTTTTGGGGGAGAGGAATTTTTTAAAAAAATTCAAAATTTTTAAATGAGGAAGATAAGATCTTATTTAGGAACAACTAAGTTGTAGTGGGCCTTATAAGTAATTATATTATAATGGATGGGTATTTATCTAAAAATTTGTATTAAAAGATTGAAAAAATTAATTATTGTGGCATTTTTTTAATATTTGATATTTTCTTAAAAGAAAGTGTGCATTCGTTGGCATATCATATCTTTATTTGCCATATGTGATGACCAATCTCTGGTTTAGCACTTCTAGTTGTTATGGATGTGATAATTGCTTTGTTGGAGAATAAATTTAAACAATTAATGACATTAGAAAATATTTTTGGATTCTTATTTGATTTAAAGAAGTTGAAGTCATTGGATGGTAATGAACTAAGAGAATTTTGCGCTGATTTTACAACAACTTGTTCTCGTTATAATGGATCGGATGTAGATTTAGCTGACCTTTTTGTTTAATTAAAAGTGTTATAAATGACTTTTCCAAATAAGTTAATATCATATTTTGAAATTCTTGAAATTATTAAACTTACAGATTGTTATCCAAATGTTTCAATTGCTTATCAAACTCTATTACCTATAGCATAAGTTTTGAAAACTTACTTAAAGGTCATCATTGTCACAAAAAAGTTGAATAATTTACCTATTTTATTTATCGAGAATGATATGTTGGATAATATCGATATTGATACTATTATTAATGATTTTACATCTAGAAATGTACAGAGAAATTATTTTTCATGATCATTTGTGTGCTTGTTAGAACAATTCTCTTGGTGTTTTCTAATATGATATTGTTGTTTGGTTGCTACTACTGCTATTTTATTGTTGTTGCTATTATTTTTAGAGATTGTATTTTTGTTGTTATGATCATTTAGTAATTTACCGAGTATGTGAACTTATGACTTGAATCATTTATGTATGGATATTAAATATTAATAATAAAAATAGGCATTTAAAGTTTACATATTTGTATACTGTCAATTCATTAGGGCCTTTTTTTACACTTTATCTGTATTATAAAATGTTAAGAACAACCATATCCGTATTCTAGTACGCTAAAGTTTTCTATTGCGACCAATGTTCGCGATAAGTTCTAGCAAATTCATATCATAATTGATTACTTCCTCCCATTTCTTCTTAAACCTTCCTTTCTTTCTCTTACAATCTCTAAGTACTATTTTCTCACATCTTCTAATTAGAAAGTTAAGATGTCTCCTTTTAACATTTCCGAACTATCGAAACCTCATCTCTCTTAATTTTTCATTAATATTGATTATCTTTAATTTATCTTTTATTAATACATTCTTGACCTTATCTCTTCTAGTAAGGTTATACAACTAATGGAGCATCCTCATTTTCGCCACCATTAGCTTATGACTACACACTTTTTTGAATGATTAACACTCCGCCCATATAGCAGTGTCAACATCGCTAAATGGTAAAATTTACCTTTGAGCTTAAGTAGTATCTTCTTATAGCATAAAACTCATGATGCATTTAAGTCACCATGATCTGATACAGTAGACTATAGCTTTATCGATCTCTTCATTGCTTTGGATGACAGACCTTATACACTTAAAACACTATTTCCATACTATAACTTCTAAACCAATATTTACCTCAACGGAAGCTACCCTATGGCTCAAAAAGTTACACTCTAAGTATTCAATTTTAGTCCTACTCAATTTAAAACCTTTTGACTCTAACGTATATCCTTTCAACATTCCAACTTAGCATTAACACCCTCTTTTGTTTCATCCACTAAGACAATATCGTCAGAAAACAACATATTTCAAGGCATATCCCCTTGAATATTCTTAGTTAGCTTATCCATCATTATTGCAAACAAAAAAGTGCTAATTAGGATACTTAATGTAACCTCATATCGATAGAAATTTTTTTATACCTCCTTCTATTGTCCTTACTCTAGTCATTTCCTCTTTATACATATCCCTAATAACTCCTATATAAATCAAAGGAACTCCTTTACCCTCTAAACACCTCCATATGGTTTTCCTAAATACCCTGACATATGCTTTCTCTAATCAATAAAAACCAAGTTTAGATTACTCTATCTTTTCCTATAATATTCCATTAATCTTCTTAGGATAAGTAAAGCTTCTATCCTGGACCTTCCCAGTATAAAGCCAAATTGGTTCTTCGAGGTAGGAGCATACTTTCTCACTTTCTTCTTAATTACCTTCTCCCATAACTTCATAATGTGACTAAGTAGTTTGACGCCTCTATAATTGTTACAATTTGGATGTCCCTTTTGTTTTTATACAGAGGAATTAACATACTAAGTCTTTGCTCATTCGACATTTTGGTAGACTTAAGAAACACATTAAAAAGCTTGACTAGTCAAACAAGACCATCTTTGCCTAGGCTCTTTTACACTTCTATTGGTATCTCATCTGGCCTTACTGCCCTTCCTCTCGTTATCTCGCTCAAAGCTCTTTTAATTTCTTCCTTTGTAATATGCATGCAACGAGTCAAGTTACGTACCCTCTCTAACATGCTTAGATCACCTAAATAGATATCTTCTATGCCTTCATTAAAAAGGATGTAGAAGTACCATTGTCATCTTCTCTTGATTTAAGTCATCTTCTCTTGATGTAAGTTTCAACTACGAGAACATATCCTAATTCATCTTTTATACAACGAACTTGCTCTAAGTCTCTTGTTCTCTTTTCCCTAGCTCTCACCAACTTAAAAATGTCCTTTTCTCCATCTTTTGTTTCCAATCTTAGGTAAAATTTTCTGTAAGCTATGTTTTTAGCTACTAAGATTGTCTTCTTCACCTCTTTTCTTGCTATATTGTATGTTACTCTATTAGCTACTCTCTCTACCCATGTGGTGTTATCTAATAGAGCTTTATAAGCACCCTTCTTGATCTTAGCCTTTTCTTGTATATTTTTATTCCACCACTGAGACTCCATCTTATTACCCCTAAGCCCTTTAGAAACCCCCAAGATCTCTTACTTTCTCCTACATCTGGTTAACATCTCCTTCCAATTTCTATTCATCTCTATAAATTATTCTATCCCTAAGTTGTTTCATTGTGTCTCATTTCAGATTCCACCATTTAACTCAAGTATATCTCCTAATACTTCTCTTCTTCCTCCACCCCTTAATTATTAGATCCAAAACTAGCAATTTATGGTAAGTTGATAAGCAAACATTCATTATCACCTTACAATCCTTGCACCTAGGTAGATCGTTTTGCCTTACGAGGAAGTAGTCAATTTAAGTTTTTGTGATTCTACTCTTATACATCACCAGGTCTCGTTTTTCTTAAAAAAAGAATCAACTATCATTAACTCAAATGTTACCGTGAGATCTAACTAAACAATCCGACTATCATTCCTATCCCTATACCCTAAACGTCCATAAGCCCATGGATACTCGTCTAAGATTGCCCCTATATGACCATTAAAGTCTCCTCCTAGAATAACTTCCTCTTCAGGGGGATTTGTTCCTAGAATTGTCATTTGATTTGTTTATCCAAACCTATTTGAGATGCATACGCACACAATACATTAAAAACAAAACGTTTAACCACAATCTTTATATACATAATCCTATCATGAGTTCTCTTTACCCCCACAACAACCTTGAGTACTAATAACCAAGACACATACCCCATTCTGCTGTCTCGAACACCTTGAGTACTAAAGTTTGAACCCATTAATCTCTTTTGCTTTAACCTCCTTTTAATTTGTCTCCTGAATGCACACTATATGAATCTTATATTTTCCTATAATCTTTACTAATTCCAAAGACTTAACTGTAAGGGTCTTGATGTTCCAAGAACCTATCTATAATTTGTCAACATCTTCTTTTCTCCTAGACCTAAAACTCACTAAAGGATTAGCCCTTGCTCTATCTTTGATAGTCGAAGCCACCACTCCTATCCTAAAGCCTAAGCCAAACTAAAGAAGACAAGTCCCATAAATCCTTAAATGACTCCAAAATAACTCGAGATACAAAATAAGGATTATTAATAAATTCCAAAAAGGGTACAAAAAAGGATAAAAAATCACAAGTACACATGACCGTAAGCAAATCAAAAATTAGTTGGTCCAAAATCTTACCTACTATTAGCTAGTAGGATTTTGTAGAATGCTAAAATCCAGTATTGAACGGTTAAAACAAAACAAGCAAAATATTGAAAATTATAAACAAAAAGAGTTGAACCAATAGGGATAATAGACTTAAACCCAATGGAAAAAATTATGAAGAAAGTAAGTGCAAGGCACCAAAAACACCCAAAATATCCAATCTATTCAATAACTCTAAGCTCAATTAAAACTAAGCCAGGTGATAAGCCAAGAGATTTGATAATAGTCTTAAATGAAAATTCTAGTAACAGGAAGAACTAAAAAACACAAAAAATGGTATGAAGAAACGAAATCAAGTTGGAACAAAGAAATGCCAATATAGTAATATAGTCTTATGGCAATCACACAAACCAAAAGCCTAACAATTATACAAGTAATAAATTAATAATTAGTGGCAAAACAAATGATGAACTCGGAGATAGCAGAGAGCTAAGGGAGCATTAGTATGAGCATGACTAGAGTTGTGATGAGAAGCGCTTTGGTACCTATAAAATAGATCTAAACTTGTGAAACCCAAAATCAAGTAAAAGATGAAGATACAATATATAAATTAAAGAGATAGAGAGAGAAATAACTGAAACTCAAACGTCTATTTCTTTCTCCTCTTTTTCAACAAAGTAAAAGATTGAATCTTTGCTACTTTAAGGCTTTGACAAAGTGAAAGATGAAAGATATGATTTTTTAAAAAAAATTGAAGAAGGATTTTCTCTCAAAAAAGTGAAAATTTTATAGAAGACACGATGATGGTGAGAGGCAGAGTAGTTAGTGAAGCTAGAAAGATATTACAATGAGTCTTTAAAAAACCCAATAAAATGATAAAACTTTGAACTTATGATCTTGACAAAGAAGAAAGCTTTAAGCTTTGATCTCAATAAAGGCCGAGTTTTGGGCATAAATCACCGTTAAGACATCAACTTTAAGGGATGAACAAATCTATAAGAGAAACAAATAAACAGGAGGAGATCAAATAAAAAATACTAAAATATGGTAAAATGGAGAAGCTTGAAACTCTAAACTTCTAAAGAAAAAAATCAGGTGGGACAAAATCCTAGAAGAAGAAAACATAAAATTCCAGCTTTTCTCTTGCACTAAACTAAACAGTTTGAGGCTCAATAAAGTCACTGAAATCAAACAAAGACAAGAACTTTACTCTTGTTGATAAGTGGTTCTATAAGCAGAACTAGAATTTGAGGAGACTTATAGTCTTTCATCTACTTAATTTAATTCAAACACATTTAAACATACTTAATTTAATAACTCATATTCCTAATTTAATTCATGTACACTCATGTTTATCTTCAAATATTAACCTCGTATGTATCTTCAAATACCCTCTTTAACATGACTGTTAGTTATTCCAAGCAAAATTTTTAATGCTTTAAAGTATCAAATTTGAGCGCCTTATGAAAATATATGTAATATAGTCTTAAGATTTCACATAATTGAGTGGCACTACATTATTTACAATACACAAATATGAATAAAATGAAATATGTTATCTATATGTTTGCTTCGTTAATGAAATAAGATACCATTTACTAACATAATGTTTGATTTATTATCAACACAAACTTCAGTAGGCTCTCTTTGTTCAAAATGAAGTTCTTTCATCAAGTTTTTCTAATCAAATTTCTAGAGTCACACAAGAACTAATGACTATATGTTATGCTTCATAAATTGACACAGTAATAACTAACTGCTGCTTCATATTCAAAGTCAAAGTTATCTTACCAAAGTATAATAAGAGGCTCGTGGTACTCCATTTATCATCAATATCTCTAACCCAGTTACTATTATTGAAACTTCTAAATATAAAATTATTAGAGGTAGAATGATATAATCTAAAATTAGGAGTTTTTGTTGATGTATATTTAAAATTCCAAACTTTGCCTAATTTTGTCATATTAGCTAAAAAATCAAATGCTCAAGCTTATAATTTATTGTAAAACTAACTCATTGTAACTTTATAATTAGTGGTGCCAACATCAATGGCCACATAAGAGTGCCCTATAATAAATCGACACTTTTATATGATAAATATTTATAAATTAAAATTATTTAAAAAATTTATCCACCCAACAAGCCCAAATATCGAGTCCCTCTCAAACCACTCTATTGTTCTCATCCATCACTTATTATTTACCAACTTCCTAATCAGAACCTGCTTACACTGCCACTTTTGCCTCCTCAACCTATATGAAAACCTTAACTAAACTCAAGTCTTCATATACTTTGTTTGCCCTCTCTTATGGATTGATTAGTCATGAGATACTATCTCTTGCCTTTTTTTTCTCTAACTTGTCGCTACCACCAATGTCAAACTTAACCACGTCAATCTTATTGAATACCATAAACAAGGAATCAGTATGATCAATTTAGGTTAAGCTTTATTTGAGGATGTTGCTGATTATATTGTGGAATTATTGAATGATGTCTTGAGGAGAGTGTTGGCAGGTGATTGGTACATTCAATTTAGGTTATAGCTTATTAAAGTCTTAAAGAAGATTATCCACTTTGATTCAAGGTTTGATTTTTTCTTGCATATTTCAAAATTTTGATTGATTTATATACAAATGTTTGAGTTTTTTTATGACACATATGATAAGTCTAAGTAACTTGGTATATTAATGAATATAATTGAACTCCTCTTTCTTTTTCAACTTGGGCAAAAAATGTTAGGATATTAAGACTTCAAAGTATTGGCTTCGAAGTGTACCAAAGACTGAGTATTTTTAGGTGTAGCACTGCCTACAATTCCAAGAAGATGAAGTCATCAATTCCATTTTCTTACTTTGGAAATGTTTGCGACCTAACAATTAATAGTGACATACTTTATTTCCATGAACTAAATGAGCAAATTCATTATGGAGTGAACAAAGATTTTTTTTTTTGTCATTGGGAAAAGAATGAGTGATAGTTAATGTGGGATGAGGTACTCTTATAAATGAGAAGAAATTGGTTCAATTTTTAGTAAGATGAGGGTTAGGTGGTTCAGGATTTCATATTTTTTAGGACGAGCCTAATGTATTTGAAGTGTTGTTGAGTTATTTCCTCGTAGTGTTGTCATAACCCTAAAATCTTTGAAGCATTATAGGATGTTATGTTGGCCAACTTGATCACTTTCTTTTATAATTATCCTCTATTGTCACTAGTCCTTAACAACTAAATCAAGTATAAGTTTGGTAGTTTTAGAAAAATCTTATCCATTATCAGGGGTTTATATTATTTTTTATAATAATTTTAAATTACAAATATTTTTCATGTCAGAGTTCTAGCTTGTTAGGTGCCATTGGTTATATAGCTAGCTAATTTTATAACAAATTAGAAATTAGAGCATTTTTGTTATTTTTAGTAGTTTTTTAGTAGTATTATAAAATTAGGCAAAGTTTATGACTTAAATGTAATTTACCCTTGATGTATCACAAATCCTTTTTATTTCTTTTAAATGAGTTGATATTGTGGCCTTAATATAACGACTAAGCAATCTAATTCCATATAATATATTAGGTCTTATATAAGTTAAATATTTTAAATTTTCAATTAAGATTTGGTACAATGTTGGATTCATATTTGACCTTTATCATATTGGATAATTTGATGCCACATTCCATTAGATTGTTGATTAGATC
The DNA here is from genome assembly GCA_025504935.2 of Erythroxylum haughtii. Classification (NCBI taxonomy): domain Eukaryota; kingdom Viridiplantae; phylum Streptophyta; class Magnoliopsida; order Malpighiales; family Erythroxylaceae; genus Erythroxylum; species Erythroxylum haughtii. The sequence continues at coordinate 1,811,313 of JANSVB020000170.1, read as the reverse complement.
ACAACCACTCATGTGAATTGTCTTCAATTTTTTTCATAATTTTCTTGGAAATAAAAATTTTGTCCTCCATTTGAACCACTTATGCCCCAAGATATTGAGAAATGAGTCATAAATATTTCATCTCAAATTCATAGCCTATTGCTTTGTTGAATTCCTTAAACATTTTTGGATTTTTCTTGTATAAATCAAACCATCCTTGTAGAAGTTATCGATCAAAATTCTACTATCATTCACCTTTACGTAGAAGCATGTTCATAAGGGCACTTCATAAAGTCAATTCTACAATTCCAAGTACTTACTTTAGTTCTTAAAGAGAATTTTTAAATTTCAATATTTTGTCTCCATGTCCTTTTATCAATTAGCCTATAAGTTGTTACACATAAATCTCTCTTTAAAATAGCCATTAAGAAATGAAATGATTAAAAACTCCACTAGTTTGGTTGGTTTAACCGTAAAAACCTTAAACAATCTAACTTTTTAGTTCAGTTTTTAACTTTCCGATTAAATTTACTTTAATAACTCTTATTGTTAAAAATCGATCAATTAATTAATTAATTAATTAATTTTTGTAAATTAATAAGTTCTTATAAATCAAAACAAATCAATTAATGTTCATTCTTTTTTAATTAAAATTCAATTTTTTTATAAATAAGGACAATCTCTTTCAATCATATTTTAAATTCTTTAATTTTATTTAATCTTCAACCAATTTAATGATATTCTAATGCCGGTTGAATCTTTTAAACCTTAAACATCTTATCGTATCGGTTTAACTTTTGATCTAATTTTTTAAACATTAGAGGAATGCTAATTGGACATTCATTTAAAAAAATTTCCAATTATTTTAAGCTACCAAATAAAATATTAGTTGTATAATCTCTACGCATGCTATTGAAGCAAAAACTTCATTATTAATTCCTCAGTGTTACTGGTAACCTTTTGCAATAACTTTTGCTTTATATCTTTCTAACTCTCCTTTTTATTTTTTATTTTATATACCTATTTGACATCAAATTTAATATGTCCATTGCAAAGATTTGTTAAATTTCAAGTCTTATTCTTTTTAAGTGCTCTTAATTCTTCATTTATAACTTCTTTATGTTTTTATTCTTAATAGCTTCATAAAAATCAATTGGCTCAGCATCATTAAAAAACAAACATTGTAAGATTATCAATTCTCTTGGTTTCTCGATAAATATCATCAAGCTCCTAGTATACTGAGGCATTTCACTTGAACTTCCTTGGTAATCTCTAATTTCACCATATTATGATGATAATGGGGAGTGGTGATTTCTTGTCTTGCTTTAGTGTCATCTTCTTTCTCCAAAAAAAAAAAAAGGAAGAAAACTATAACTTTCACCTTAAGCTTTCCAATCTCATGTGGCTTCCTTATTAAACTCCATATCTCTTATAAAGAACACCTTTTTATTACTTGGGTTATAAAGCTTATACCAGTTGCTTTTAGAATCATTTTTTACTTTTGTCTTTAAGTTTGGACTCATCAAGAACATGAATATGCAAAATATTTTTGAATACCTTTACATGATATACTATTGGCTTTTTTCCACTATATACTTGATAGTTTGTCGCTAACTACCAAATAATAAATTCCTAATTACCAAACTATACAGTAAATGGTGAGTTAAGGTCGAACCACAGAGAGTTTAGAAGCAAATGCTATTTCAAATATTGTGACCAAAGAAAACAAAACACCCTGAAATGATGAAAAGGAGATAACTAATATGCAATGAATGTAACAAAAATACAAGCACAAAGCAAATTTAGAAAAGTCTAATAACAATGGTAAGGAAATGGATTGGAGATATCTTTGGGATTCTGGGATGTTCATTGATCCTTGATTCTAAATGAAAGGTACTCTCATTGTGTTAGTCTATGGATGATTCTAAATGAAAGGTACTCTCATAGTGTTAGCCTACAGAGTAGATTAAGCTCTCAAACCTAGGTAAAACTAATAAGCTCTAGAAATGCCCCTAATCTCCACTATAACCTATAATAGACTCTCAAAGTTCAATAGCAAAGATGTATCATGTAACATCCCGTTACTGATAGGAAGGTCATTTTGGTAATTTGGGACGGGCTTATAGGTTTTATTGCATTTACTGATTTGAGCATTCATTGGCCTCTAATTATAGAGGAATGAATTTCTTGCATATGCATTTATAGGTACATGCATT
>JANSVB020000170.1:1769368-1792274 GCA_025504935.2 Erythroxylum haughtii | reverse complement strand
CAAGGGGTACGTGGGTTATCTTGATTATGGGTCATCATTGGATGAGGAAGAGGTTGTGATGTGTTTTGTGGTAGGGGAAGAGGGAGGGGAGTGTAAAGGTGGAAGAGGTAAAGGTAAAGAAAGAAGAGAAGAGGAGTGTGAGGTAGAAAATGACACAAGTAATTTATGGTTGGGAAAGTGATGTTTAATAAAGTAGACATGACGGGAAATATAAAGGATGGCAATGATGGGATCAAAACACTAATAGCCTTTATATTGGGAGGCATATCTAAGAAAAATACATTGGATAGATTTTGGGGTAAGTTTATCAGGACAAGTGAGGCCCAAATGAGGTAAACATGCACAACCAAAAATATGAAGATGAGTAAGGTCATGTTTAGTATAGTAAAAGGCCTCATGAGGAGATTTATCTTAGAGAACAAGAGTAGGTAAGATATTGATAAGAGTTCAGCAAGGCCAATTTGTTGGGGTGTATAGGGACAAAAGATGCAAAGAGTGATTCTATGTGAAAGAAGATAGTGTGTGCAAAGGCATCTTTAGTGAGTTCGGGAGCTCCATCACATTGAAAAGTTTGGATGGTAGTGAAAAATTGATTTTTAGCAGTGGTTTTAAAGGATTGAAAACAAAGCAAGACATGATTTTACGAGTGAGATGAAAAATCCACGTAAACCAACTAAATTCATCCACAAAGATAATAAAATAACGATAACCTAATTGGTAAAAAGATGGAGAAAGACCCTAAATATCACAGTGAATTAATTGTAAAGGTTTAAGAGACATGTAGGTAGACAGAGGAAATGAAAAACGAATACTTTTGCCTTGAAGATAAGAAGTACATGGATTGAGATTATTTTTAAAATGCAAAATATGACATAATCTAGATAATATGGAAGGACATTGATGACCCAGACATTGAAGCTACAAATTTATTGAAGTGGAGGCAGCAGTGAGATAGTCGATGATGGTGTCGAAGCCCTTCTTAACAAGGTAAAGCTTCCAGTAAAGGAGGGACCTTGAGAGGCAGATTGGAGCATCAAGTGGTTTTCAAGGCCAATTCAGAGACTGCATGAGGTGGTGTGTTCGAGAGCAAGTCACATTGTGGAGCTAAAGAGGGAGCCAATGAAAAAACAATAGGCAAGCTAATCCATCTTCTTCCATTTGACGTAATCAATTGATTGAGAGTCATTCGGAGGTGTGATGATGCCTTCAACATATCCTAGAAGATTAGAGGTAATTAGAGTAACTTTAATCTAATTTCTCTACACTAGATAATTTGTAGAGTCTAGTGGTGTTGTAAGAAAATTGGTGATCTAATTGAAGAGCAATGTAGGTAGGACGTATTTTGACATGTTTGTGGCTTTGTAATGGTATTGGTATTGTATTTAGTTTGTGGATATGTGTTTGCATATAAGTGCTGGTATTGTTGTGTTCTAGAATTGAAAAGGAGATGTTAGGTATGCAGGTATAAATGGATGTCGATGGTGGTATTGAGTTGTGCTGTGGATATGTGTGTGTGGAGTATTCTGAATTTGGTAGAATGTGCAGAAAAAAAGATGTCAAGAGATCTAAGAATAAGCAAAGGGGTTGGAGAGTTCTGTTGTCTTATTTTGAAACAAGTGTTTAAGAGAAATTGAATGTAGACTCTAATACCATAAAAGAGTAGAGAAATAGGAATAAAGGATAATGTTTTGTTATATTTACTAAGTGAAAAAACAATCCTTTATATACAACCTTGATGATAACTAGATAATCATAAAAAAAATAAAAATAATAAGGCTAAATAAAGGATTACAACTGAAGAGATATTTGTATGTGAAAATAATGGTAACGTATAGTAGATGTTAGTTAAGATAAATGTTATTGTAAATTGCATGGCTAAAAAAAAATTGAAAGCATGCATACACCTTAATTAGGTTGTGTAGGATTGAATTTGAGAAGATGAGGGAGAAGTTTCACATCTTTAAGGACAACTTACTCAGGTTCCATAATGATGACGAGCGTGTATGTTAATCCAAGCATGGAGAGATATGGTTTTATTATGATATCAAGTAATTAACTAACAAGGTATTTGGTTGATTGGAATAACCATTATATTTCTGATCTTTTCATGGTAATAGGTTATTCTCTTGTTTGGTTGTAGAAAACACACATAATATATAATCCAAGGGTTTACTTATTCCTTGAGTTTGGGAAATAAGTAAACCCATCACCCCTATCTTTATCTATTCCAAGTCTATTATAAGTGGTTGGGAAAAAAATTGAGGACATGTTGGACAAAAATATCCTTAAAGAATCCACATAATTACTTAGTTATAATAATAATAATAATAATAATAATAATAATAATAAAAGTAGTTGTAATAGTAGTAGTAGTAATGTAGTTAGTGGAGACTACTTGGATATTTTGGCCCTTTTGTTAGTTATTACTTTGTCATTCTAAATTTATGTTTTCAAATCAAACATTAAAATTACATCATCATTAGAAATTCTTAGGAACAAACAAAACTAAGTAATATCTTTTCCATTACATTCCTCATCTATTCAATTCCTAAAGAATCATCATTTTATTTCTTATCTATTTCAATAGGTGAACTAAACATCCTGTAAGTTCACTCTCCAAATGACTGTTGAGAAGATATTGAACATGAAAAGCCTATAACCCAACTAATTACAATCAAATGCTTGGAATTTGTTAACCGGGCTCATCACCACCTATCATATTAGGGAGGTTCCCCTTTCCTCAAATTATTTATGTATATACACTAATGTAGGACTGTGGGGAAAAAAAGCAGTGATATAACTTAAGTGTCAAGCATGTGTAATGAACATTTACAATTGCAAAGGGCTACACTTGCTTATGGGGAAGAGAATCTAGACTTCTTTCATTATTATTAATCTTTGTTACTTAATGTTTTAACATATTTTACTAATATCTCTAGCATATTTCTGAGTCATAAATGCCTAAAAAATACTAGTAAGAACTAAGGTGACAAAAAGAGATGAACAAATCATCTATTCTCATTACTCTATAACTATCTTGTTCCATGTGCATACATTTATTCAATAAACGGAATCTACAAAAATTAAATAGATGGATGCTCATAGAACAAAGTAGGCACAAAATAACGAGAACAGAAAATCTAAACCCAAAAAGAGACTTGCTGGTGTCATCTTTTAGGGAATAGAATGAGCAAAGGATGAGTCACTGTGATGAGGTCATTATCATCAGTCCAACCAACCATATTGTATCCACCTTTCTTTCCTTGCCTACTAGGCCTTCACTGCTCGCTCTTCTCATCAAATGGAGAAAATGGTCACCCTCCTTGTTCTAAGCAGGTCAGCGGGGAAAGAAGAACATTAACTATTTTCCTATTAAATGAAAAGATCATTGATACCTTCAAATAATTTTTTTTTTCGAAAATTTCTTTCAACACTTGTCGTCAGCTTTGGTGTGTCAATAATAGAGGATGCGATGATGAGCTTTTTTCTTCTTCGGTTGGGTACAAGGACCTATGAGACCCAAGACTCCGCAACTTTCCAAAGTCAAGCTAAGGCTATATTTGGTTAGACGTAAGGTTTTTAATGGGATGGAATGATTTATAATGAATTGAAATATAAATAAATGTAATATTAAAAAATTTTATTTATTTTTCATTTTTTACTTTTTAACCTGAATCATTCTTTTATTGTCATATCTGCATGAGGGTCTACCGAAAGCAGCCTCTCTACTATGTAGGGATAAGGTTGCGGACTATCAGACCTCCTCAGATCTCGCTTTATTGTGAGACTTCGGACTGGATGTGATGATGATGATGATGATGATGATGATGAAATGATTCATAATGTAATATAGTGAAAAGTTGTTTAAAAGAAGAGTTTATAATGTAATATAAAGAAAATTTATTTATCATTTTACATTACATCCAAATTCCTTAAATCAGAAATCTCATTTTTACTATTTAGGATAGAATAAGATGTAATATAAAATTCTTCTCTTCTATCATATTCTATTCCATTCTATTATAAACCTTCCTCACAAACAATGAAATAATATTACATTTCATTCTTTTCCATTAATAAACCCCTAATTAAATATATCTTATTTTAGTTGTCTGACATCTGTAGTTGGAAACGATGGTTTTTCAAATGATCAGTGCATGAGCGTTTCTTGGGCTTTGGGTAATTTTTATTAATCAAACAATTTGGATGGGAGTCTCTGTTTAATATGTAAATTTCTTGGCCTTTTTTGCGCGTTTAGATTATGGTCAAGTGTCAACGAAGTTGGAACATTCAAGGCATCGGCACCAATCTTTCAGAGCTAGAAAGGACTTGAAAATGCTTCTCTCAAACCTGCACATTAACTCAAACCACAGAAGATTTCATAAAGAATTTTGATGACTGCGATTTTCTGGAGAACAGAGTTGACGCTGCTTTAGCTAAAACCATTAGTAACAGAAACAACGAGGACTCTTACTAGCATCATTTTTCAAACACATCATCACTGGACAGAATAAGAAAATCCTTGGGAAAATGTTAGACGACTTGTTCTTCACTTCTTCAGCCCTCCCATAGATTCTCTTCCATAATCATCGTAAAAGAGTTACAATGGATACAAAAAATAAGCTTGATAAGGAGAATTACACGTGAAGTGAGCTTAGCTACAACAGTGCAGCAAAGAATGAGACAGAAAAGAGAAAAATGGCGTTCCAATTTTAAGATCTAGAACGGGCTGACACGAGAAGCCAGCCTTAACAAAAGCTCAGGAACCAGTCGTCTTCTTGGTGGTGCCGTAGCATCCTTGACAAGAGCTTCCGAATCACCAGCATGTATAACAGCAACCAGATGATCAAATAGTTCATCTTTCCCGCCCCTAAGGGGATCCTGCATAGCATGGTCCCTACTAAATTAAAATGCATTCAATTTGTGAAAACAACTGCTCATGCTCTGTCTAATAGCTGGTCAATGGTCAAAGGTGAGATAAATGAAGGAAACACCCAAAAAAATAAGTGATGCACAGACTTGATATGGCCTGCCCAGTTTGTTTACATACACATCCACAACATAAGTTCAATACACCACATACTTGTAGAAACAAATCTGTGTGAGTTTTTCCATCAAACAAAACCAGTTCAACCTGAGCTCCAAGCCTTTGAAGAGCCTCAGCAAAATTTTTGCTGCAAAGAAGAATGATCTGATGTTACAAATAAACCAACTTATCTATGAATTCAGTATCAGGATTCGTGATACTCTTAACTACATTGTTCTATATGCACACATATTTTATCGTTGACCTAGACATAGAAGTTATACCCATTGTTCAAAAGTCAAAGGAACAAGTCATGATCAGCATGCGACGTTTACTAACATGATTCTTACAATTGATATGCTATGATCGGCATGCAACATTTATGAATATGATTCTCATAATTGATATGCCACAAGTTCCACAAATTTGGTAACTAACTAGAAAATTTAACCTGGCATCTGCCGGTATAGAATAATCTGCCGTTCCATGAAAAAGAATGATAGGAGGCAGAAGAGAAACAGCATCCTTGAGGCTTGGATCCTGTAGTCTAACTTCAGGAGAAAATCGTTGCAAAGACTTTTCACCTTCCATTATGCTGTAAACACATGTCAGAGAAACTGATGTGAACAAACTAACATCATAGAACAAAATGCCTATTGTTATTACGAGTACACTCTTAGCAGCAGCAAGAATTCTTTTGGTAATACCTTAAAAAGAGGGAACGATACAAGCCTCTATTATGAAAATGGTCAACCAATTTGAATATATTGTACCTGTGAGAGAGTTTCAAACAGATGAACAATATTATAGTAAGCAGATGAATGAATGGAAGTTTGTGGGATAAACCAAAAGTTAATGAGCCACAGCTGGCTTTCTTAACAACAAAATGAAAACTCTTTAGTCATATCTAGCATTCCAGATGATCCACCTCTAAGTAATACTGTAAAAATCCCAAAAGTCCTTCCCACCCTTATAGCATAATGGTGATAAAAAAGTTCTTCAATGTTTGTAGTGCAACAAATGATGTGCTTGTATGCATATGTTTGACTAATAGTTTGACGGGTAGAATCAATTGCTTGCACTACTGGTAAAAAAGTGGACAACTGCTTCTTGCTTTCTCATGTCCTCCACATGGCAAATTACAAACAAAGGAAGAGAAATTTTCTATCAAGAATGAAAAAAACAATAACCACCAACTATTGCAATTCTTTACTAGTTCATTCACTTACTCCACTTATAATATAGAATGAATTGCTCAATGTAAACAAAGTCTAGTCCCATGAGTTCCTAGCTGGAAGTTCAAACAGTATTAACCATGTTGGTAATTCATACTGGTTTATACCAAACTCAATATTAGCTGATGGATAAGAATGTTATGAAATAGTGAAGTTTCAAACTTATAAAAGAGCACAAGATCAAAAACTTACCCTCCAGATAAACCAAAATAGCATTTTAACTGGGAGACACTCCAACAGAAGCTTTCTCCTCCCCTAGCTTCTTTAATTGCTTGTTCCAAGAGAGCACAAGCAGAAATGTGTGCACCAGCTGATTGTCCCATTAAATAAATCCTAACCAATAAGAATAAAGCAATCAGTGACAGTTAAGATGTGATTGGAGGCAAAACATAACCTCTGTTCTTTCACCTGTTGGGGTCACCACCATAATCAGCAATGTTGTTAAAGATGAATGATATTCCCTGGGAAGCATCTGTTACCATGTCACTGATGGTTCCCTGAGGAAAATTTCTGCATGAGGATGTCAGCCAAATTAAGTTCAAGAGACAGATATTAGCCAGTCAGTATATAGAAATTCCTTAAAAAGGTGCATCAAGGTAACAAATAAGAGCTCTGGCTTTTTTGTCTCAAACCTGATTGAAAGTATTATTTCTCATAGTCGAGTAGGCTTGCAAATTAAGAAATTGCATGTTGGAATTGGAGGGAAAAGGAAAGAAAGGGAACAAAAGAATTGAGAAACATAGATGAAGAGACGAAGAAACAGATGGGAAATGCAAGGGATGAGGCATAGAACAGTAGCAAAAAAAAAAGCAGATTCTAAATCACATTGGAGAAAATCAATATTAATATATTTCATGTAAAATCTCTAACATGCCTGTTGAAATACTAATCATTATATCATTCAAAGATGAGAAAATGATTCACAAATTTCTTGAAATTATGAGCATCTTCCTTTCAGGAAAAACAGGGATTATCCCTTAAACTAGGTCAATTGAGGTACATTTTATATTTGGTGTGTCACTTAATATACATGTTTACCTCCACTTTACTTCTAACCGTGGACTACATTCTACTGGTCAACCCAAAACCACATACCTGTAATCAATACATGCCACTATGATGTCTCTTTCTGCCAACTGCTTTCCTAGAAGAGCCCCCCATGCTTTATAACTAAATCACAATGGAGATACAGAAATTAATGTTGAGGAAAAAGGCATATAGTATGAAGGTGGACATTTATGTCATTATCAAGTATCTTATAAGTAGATTCAGAGTTAGTAAATGGATAAATAGAAGGCCTCTTGCTCCAAGAATCTTCCAATTACCAAAGTCCCTGCAGGCAGCTCCTTCTAAGATATAAAAGACACTAGGCAACCTCAACCTGGATCGCCAATAACTAGTTTTGATTGGAATATAACAAAGAGTATTCAATACTACGATTACTACCATTAGCAGAGCTAGATTTAGTAATCCCAACCTCAAAACAAACACGCATCTGACATGAATAGGTATCCTAGCCATAATCAGTTACTTTAGAGGGCACAATTTGACACTAAAAACTGATAAAGAACTGTCATCCAGTACAAAAGCTAATGTATATGGACAGGTCATGGGATCAAGCATGTCTGTTCAAACATGTTTTATACCAAAAGATGCAATATTCAGATAATCCATGTTGAATTATGGGCCCGGTTCAGCCACCGTGTCAGATATAAGGTCTTCCATTAACTTGCTAAAGCAGCAGAGTAGAACTACTCACATTTGGTACAGTCAGATGAAATAATAATAAAGTAAAATGCCTCAACTGTTGAAGAAAACACAAGCAGTGTCTTTGGATTACTCACCCTATAGTCCAGGCACCTCCAGTTACAAATGCCACAACTGGCTTTACCCCATCTGTATTTGTTGGTAAGTATAGATCCAACCTGAAATGCCACCATCACACCGGTAAACCACCTTTTAGATTGTCAGTAATTGGGAGAAAAATATGTTAAATAGGCCTGATGCAGCAGATTCACATACCTATTTCTGGGTTGATCACCATAAATAATACTTCGCCGCACCTGGCTTGAGAAGAAATAATAACATGCAACTGCAGAGATTAAGAAACAAGTGAGTTTTTTTTTTAAATCAATCAGAAGATTAATATAAATTTGAAAAGCAAAATCTTCTTTCCACATGTTAAAGAACAATAATGAATGAATACACTAACCTTGGAATTGCAAGCAGTATTACAGTATAAGCATGTAGCATGAGCTCCTGATTGATTTTTCTAAAGGGATATTGCAAAAGAGAAAACTTTATAGACATATCTAAGAGTTGGACTGACTCTGAAGATCCTATCAAATATAGTTGAGTTTGCCTCATAATTCTACTTAAGATGAATAGTCTAGAGATGAAATTTAGAATGTAAAGGTTTCAATGTTCAAAATGTATGATCAAGGGTAATTTTGACCATGCTTAAAGCACCATAGATCAGGGACTCCCATGGAGTATTCAAGGACACTGAGCATTCTGAACAAATAAATAGACCCATAAGCAGATAGAGAAATTTTTCTACATGAAATGGATCCAGAATCGCATCCTTCTACATGGAAGATGATCGAGAGCAAGCAGTCCATGACAGTCAAACGATTTAAAGCAACACGGTGCACAAACCTTGAATGAAGCCAGGTAAAAGTAGGGCAGCATAAAATGTAAGGGCAAGAAATTTTGTGATCCACCTGTAGCCTAACCTGAAGGAAGAACAATGATTACAAAATGACAAGGCTGCAAAAAGAGTGTCTAATTGAAGTTCCATTCAAGAATACAGTATGGCAAAAAGAATACGGCTACTTTCTCCTTACTTTGCTTAAAATGCAGATATCTTAAGCCAAAGCTTTAAAGATCACGATAAGACATGGGTAATGAGATTGCAAATCCAAGTCTACATGCTTCAACGTCGAAGACAAAGAGAGAGGGTGTTCTAAGTAGAATCGTTTTAAATTCTAGATATTTGTATGATCAGCCAGTAGAATTGTAGTTCAAATGACAACATAATCCTGTAAATACTATTAGTCTGTAGCCGATCTGATATCACAATTCCCACATCCCTAGATGCTAAATGTCTCGGAAACTAAAGGACAAGATGCTAGGACCACTTTACCGTGAACCGCTCAATCTGATACAGACTAGAGTCATTAAGAATTTAAGACCCAAAAATTGTAACATTAATCATTCAATGGAGAAAATATTAACAGAGTAAGTGATGCAAAATTTAAGTTGCAGCAATATCAAGTTCAGGCCAATTTCAAGCTTCATTTATTTGATGAAATATGAGCTCTGTAATGATAAAGACCAGAAATTAGCTAGAACCTAGTTTTCTTTTGATTGGAATTTCGTCATGTCCTTTCTTGTCATGTAACCAAAATATTAACTCTCTGTAACAATTCTATTAGAATTTTTCGCGGGAAAACAATTATTAAAAAAAAAACAGTTCATAAAGCAGGTCTTAGCGGGAAAAAGGTTAACAGGAATACCCAAGATATCGGAGAAGAATGATCGCCAGGCGAGTAATCAAGTAAGTCTCGGAGGCCGCATGTCCGATGTCTCGACTGAAAGAGTTCTGCCGATGCGGTTTCTCCGGCCTCCCTCCGGCACGACGACGCAGTTGCTGCTGACCAACAGCAGCGTTATTGCAACTTGAATCCTCAGATTTGTCACCGGCGACCATCTTAAAATCGTTTTGGCGTGAGACGAGGACGACAAGGAGAAATGACAAGACGGCTGGCGATCCGGCGGCTATAGAGTTGTCAGTATCGTCTCCGCCGACGGCGAGTGGAAATTGGGATCCGTAATAACGGTATTCGGAAGTTGGCGATTGAGATGTATAGTTATAGAGAGAGAGAGAGTCGTTGGATTTTCTATTTGTGTTATGTCTCTCTAAATTCTTCTTTTAGACTGTTTCTGCTATTTATCAACGGACTACAAAGTTGGAAGTTTGAAAGTGATGAGAGGAAAGTTTGTGTATCCAGTCAGCATTGTCTTTATGATATTTGCAAATTACAATCTAATTTGTTTATTTTAAATAATTTGAAAATATATATTAAAAAATCTAATTTTAAAATTGGGCACATGGACCAATACAAGAAATGGCAATCTGATGGATCTAAATCACAAATTTTGGATTTAAGTAAGAGACAAAATAGGTGAAATTGTTAGATCTCGAAAATTTATTTGTGGGCATCCATTTTTCAAGACAATTTTTTATGGTATATAAAAAATATATATATATTATAGCCTTGCACGCAACAGCAGCTTGATGCCAAGTTGTTCTGCGTGAAAATGACTCGACTGGATGAGTTGAAGCTAAGCACAGCACGTCGCACCTTAGCTTTTATCATCTGCGCATAACTTACAAGGGAGGGCGTGTTTTCGTGCAACCAATAAAGATGCTCCTTTATTATCACATGATCACAAGTTTAACTCGTAAAAATAGTTTTTTATAACGGCGGATTAACATGGTCGATTTTACTGGCAAATACCATCAATTATTTATTTAAATATATTTTATAAAATTAAATATTTAGCATTAATTACTTATGTGTAAAATAACTTATAAGAGTAATGACTTAAAAAAATTATAAAGATGTGAGTATTAGCTGTTTGTATTTTAGTATTCTTTTGAATATTTCTATAATAATTTAAACAAAGTAAAAGAAGTCAACACTATCATTTTTTTTATATCTTCCATCGAGTCTTCATAATATTAAAATTTTCTCTTAATACAACTTTTCTATGATTAAAAATTTCTCAAAATCCTATTGAATTTGCAAGGGCCAACTGAAGAATTTAAGAAATCACTAAAATACCACAAAAAATAAGCTTGAGAATGGGTTCTGATCGGATCATACTATGAGTTTTTTTATCAAATACGGCACTAATAAGCTTAATATGAAATTGAGTCTATAAAAATGATATCGATTAAATTTCTAATTTAAGAAAATATAAATTTTATTATTTTAATTTGAAAAATTGAAACTATATATTGTAATATATTAAATTAAAATAAAATTATTTTGAAAAACTATTTATATTAATCTCTTAAAATTTAAACTAAGATAAAAATAATTAATTTAAATTTAACTCATTAATTTTAGATTAAATGAATCAAATTAAACATAATATACAAGTGATAATAATATTATATACTAAATATTGATATAAAAATGGACCTAAATATCGTGTATATACAAAAGTAATTAATGTAATATAATTAAAATAAAAAAATTTTAAAGTATTTAATTTTTTAAAAATTTAATCTAATGATTAACTTTTAAAAATTTTTATAAATTAAGACAAATTTATATCTCTATCATCATTTCTTTGAATAATTTGTAATAACTTTGGGATATAATTATCTTTTAGTCTCTTAATTTTTCATCTATCAGGAGAAAACGCTTTTCATAGTAGCGTTTTCATAAACAACAAATTTGATTCAATCCGCCAACTTGATCAACTACTTACTAAATATAATTATCAACAGGTTGAAAAATTTAAAAAATCAAATATTTTCGATCAATCGAAAAATGATTGATAAGCTACTTATCAAATAATATCTATAAAAGTACAAAGAGAATGTTGCACATGTTATGGCCTACTTCAAATCTCCGTAAAGCGGTGAGTGTTATACACAAGATAAGTTTGACCTCTTTTTTTTCATAAAAACTACAAGGCTACATGTCCTTTTCTTTTGTATTGATTTATACATATCTACCCTAGTCAATATCCACATTTTGGCTTCTTGTATTTTTAACAAGACGAGATCTTTTACGAAGTACCAAGTTTTAGGTTGGCCTATTGAACAGCTCTAATCATTTTTAAAATTCAATATCCATACGTGTGTCTCAAGTTCCCCGATGCCAACCTAAAGGGATTGTTGCTCTAATCAATAGTTTGTGCTAAAACTCTAACAAAGTTGCTCTAAGTAAGTCCAGGTTGACATAATCTTATAGTACACAAGAAATTTACTTGTTTATACTCCAATCCAATAGATGAAAGTTTATTGTGCATGTATGTAATACTACCTTTTACTTTTAATTAATAGACTGGTATTTCGTTGGTTTGTACTTACCCCAGATACCAAAAGTCCCTGCTAGAGAAATTAGGAGAGTCACTCATATTTTCCTCTTTAAATTTAACTTAATAAGAGTACCAAACTTACAAATTAGGTTGAATTCTTTAGAGCTTATCATATTATTTTATTGTTTCAAAAATTATCATACCTATTACATACTTCAGAATTAAAGTTTTTATTACATTTTACCTTTATTGTTTTTGTGATTGATTATACTAAAAATTCATATAATTCTAATAATTTCTACTAAATTTAATTCAGATTTAAAAGTTTAGAAATAGTAAGATAATCAACAAAATAAATTTTTTATTAATATAATTTTAAAGTTTTAGCACATTATCATACTTTGTAATAATTTCATATATATTTAACATGTAATTTTAATAAAACTTTTAAACTTACTCCATACTAATTTTTAATACTTTATATATGAATTTTCATTATGTATCAATTTAAGTTAATGATAGTCTCCATTAAAAACTACCATCAAATGAGTGGCATATCATATGCATAATAATCTTTCGTATAAATTTTTAAATAATTTAAAGAATCAAACTTATTTAAACTTGTCATGTGTGAGTGGAAGACCCTAAACTTGTAAAATTTTCTTTGAAATTTATTAGAAAAGCTAATTTTAGAAATATTTTATTATTTTAAAAATTGGATCAAACCTAAAAATAGTTTTAAAAAAAATTAGGGTTCAAATATTCAATTAGTGTTAAACCATTATTAAAAAATTATATAATAAATAAGAAATAATATAAAATAAAATATTTCGTTAAAATAAGAGATACACTAATATCTATTAATGTATAATTAATCCACTTATAAACAACTGATATCTACATCCATTTTATTTTCTACCGAACACTATACTCTTAAGGATAAAAATATGGTTTCTATAACTTCTTTCATAGAACTTTAAACACTAATATGAGATTTTACAAAACTATACATAAAAATTGCTAATTTGTTAACATCAAATTTTTAATAGCGAGTTAATGCTAAAATACTATGTCATGCAAATACATTTTAAATTTATCAAATATGTAGATATATACACACGAGGAAGACATTATTGTTACCATTTAAACATATTTCAGCTTTAGTGATAGATCTCCTACACATATTTTAGCAAAACATAAAGTTCATGACGAAAACAAAAAAGGTTAATTAAGTTTCTTATGCCTATTAATTTGTAAGATTCCTTACCATAACTTATTAGTAATTCGCACAAGTAGTCCATTAAATTAACATAAGTAACTCAATTAATTAAGTAAGAAAAGTAAGGCTTTAATTGGTTGAAAAAAATTACTAAAAAAATACTAAGAATAAAATAGTTAGATCTATTTCTAAGCTTAAAACTACTCTCACAAAATTTTTCTATTATTGATGAGACTGTGCAGAACGCAAAAAAATGACCAAGTTTATCTACGATTGTACATAAATCTTGAATTTAATGAGAAAAGATTTCACCAATAATAGAAATTTGTATCGTCCTACAATTATAAGATTTGTAACAAATTTCTAATTACGTCAGTTTTTTATTATGATGAAAAAAAAGTTGAGACAAATATTTATAAGTGATAAGTGGATTATATCTCAGCATGTTAGCTTTAATGCTCGATTGAAGGTTTATAGAATTATAATTAAAGATATGAATTCTGGTCCCAATTTCAATTTAGCATTTGAGTTTGTGAGCTTTTGTTGATGGTGCTTCATATAGCTGATAGTGATAAGAAGGCAACAATGTTATTTTTATGATGCTATGGAGAGGGCGAATGAAGCAATTAAGGTTAATATAAAAATATGTCTTCTTTGTATATACCTTATCTTGTAATCATTAATGAAAGACAGAAAAGTCAATTTTACTGTTCGTTGTTTGCAATTGGGACATTTTGAATCTTAGTGTCTATTTTAGACAAAATTTTATAAATAAAGTTGAAGTTAATAGGAGAATCCTATTAATTATTACAAAAATGGTTGCCTATGAGATGATATGTGATTTCCTAAGCTCATAAATAGACATCTATAAGGACTTTTCTAGTGATTTTGAGATGTCAGTTGCTATTCTTCAAAGATAAAAACTTAAACTATTTTTTAACTTTTTTACGTATTAAAAATTAATCATCACTTTATTTTGTTTATAATGCTATTTTTGTTGTCTTCTGACTTACAGTTCTTTAGTGAGACTAATTCGAAGGTGATGTTCTAGAATTGAAAAGGTTTGCAATTCAAATTCTAAGTCAATGTTTGAGTATAATAGGGTATCAAAAGAATTGAAGCACATTTGAGTTCATCCATTAAAAAAAAGATTATAATGCAAAAGATTAAACGACTTCATCTTTATTGGATACAATTTGAAGCTTCAGAAAATGTATGTTATTATCATTATTAAGTTGGATATAATTTCTTATAATTTATTAATAATTTAATTTTATTATTTACTAGGACTCTTAATAAAATAAGTAGTTCTATATATATAATTTGACTTGATCACATCGATCTTTTAGCAAATTGAGTTTCTGAGGAACCAGGACTGAGAGATGAGAAAAACTTGGAAGATAATTATGGATGAAAAAGTATTGACATATCAATTGGTGCAATAAATTTAAATGATGGTGATGATGAGGCTACTCTTAATAATGAGGATCTCATACCAAATGAGAATTGGGGTCATTGTGGTTTGAGCTGGTATTCGATTGAAAGAAGGTCTAAATTTTTGTTTCTTCTTTTCTTTTAATTATACATATATTTGATATATATGGTAAATTCTATACATGCAATATAAATGTAAATATTTTTGTTTCAGGTTTCACTTTTATTTGGTTCTTCAGCATGAACTATTATTGTAAATTGTAATAGTTAGAGAGATAATTATTCATTATTCTTTTTATTTAGTGTTTTGATGTAATTATTATTTATCATATGATAAAGTTGTAACATTTTAAGTACATTGTATTGACATTAATTTTATATTTTTATGATGATTAAATAATATTTTTATATTAATGTGGCCATTATTTATATGTGAAAAGTAATATTAATAAAAATAAATAGATTTTTATTATTTTGAATTTCTATTATTATGATTTTTAGAGACAAGATTGATATAAATCATATATTATACAGTATAATATATTAAGGGACTATTTTGTAATTTAAAAAATTAGAGACTACTTTATAAATTTAAAAATTTACCTAAAACAATACTCATTATTGACTGGTACTGGTACAATATCATACCAGAACCAAATTTAGTACCAGTACTGGTACATTATTCTTAACATTACATGAACATACTTTCTTTGATTCTCCCATAAAAGCTCAATTTAAGTATATACAACTATAAGGAACGTAAATTAACTTGGTAGGATATTAGACAACCTTAAGAGAATGTAAAAAGTAATTGACAATTATAAATTATATCTCAAATAAAAATGAAAAATATAGATCACCTTGTCCAATAATCGTTTGTTCCACTTTAAATGATCAAATAAGTCTTTGTAAGATGAAATCTTGTTCAAAGGAATGCTAAAAATTTAGACTTGACAAGTAATGCAGATCGATAATGCTTATGCAAGAGTATATAAAATAAAAACAAAAGATAGATTGAATTTAAATACAACTAAAACAATAAAAAAACTATTTAAAATAGGGGAGTGAGGACTTTAAAGTTAAAGAGAATGAATTATGATTGAAGACTGGAGCTAAAAAAAGTATGATTGAAGAAGGGAGTTGAAAGAACACTGATAAATTTGAAGATCACTCTTACGAGTTTTAAAAATATTACTTCTATTTATAAAACCAGTTGGTTTATTAGGGAACCAATCAATTTTCATATAAATATATTATTAAAGTGAACCAAAATGAAAAGATCATTAGTTTATAATAATTACGGTTGAAATGGTCAATCTAGCTTGATTTTTTAAAAGATTGATTATTATATCTCTGAGTAACATCATAATCTTATTGGTTCACCATCTTTATTGTAAGATTTCTAAAACTCAAACATATAATTGATATTTTCAATTGATTTAATGATCAATTTTTTTCTCTTTAAGTTATATTAAGGATGTATTAAACATTGCTTGTTTTTTATACTGAGTTTCCTCCTAATTTTTGTATAGAACTAAAGGAATTCGAAGTTTATGTTATCCCAAAAGCTTATTGAGATTAACATTACCTTTTAACTCATCATTAAGCTATAAATTCCCGTTACACTACATAATCCTTTTAAATTTGTTCTAAGGATAATGCAAGAGCAATACTAGAGCTCATTTAACTTTTAGAAGCCATTTTACTAGAAAAGGTAGTTTTGTTAGTTTCCATAGTAGGTTCACCCTTATCCTTACTTTGTATCTTCCTTTTCTGGTTTGGACTAGTAAAAAATAAGACTTCCATTTTGAAGTTTTAAGATCTTCACTTGACTTCTTTTTCAAGCAAAGTGAAATCCTTCATTCTAAAGGTGTTGAAAGCCTAAAAGAAATTTGGTTCATTTGGCCCAAAAGTGAAAAAATCAAGTTATTATAAGTTCCAAATTTTAATTAGATTGCTTGGAGAATTGCTAGTTATAGGAACTAGTAAGAAAGTACAAGACAATGGAAGCAGGAAGGTAGAGACATGATGAATTTGTAAAAGATGGCTAACCAAGATGCAGCCCACCTAACATTAGAAGATAAATGAAAGTTAAGCAATTATAAGAAAACTATTTGAGGCGATTGAAGTAGGGGGAGATGTATGAGCACATCAGGAAGATAAAATGAAAAACAAACACAAAAATAGACAATCAAACTATTTCAACATAAACATCTTGTTATTATTTCAAGTTTTTTTGTATTGTGTACACGTCCCTTATTTAAATAAAATCACACTTTTAGTTTGAAGCTAAAATCTTAATAATCTTTAGCATTTTTAGTAAATTATAATTATATTGTCTAAGTTTTCCAAAACCCACTTATATCGTTGATTAGAAGTCATGCTCAATATTGGGAGAATTTCTCTCTAACATTATTGAATTCTACGTTGACCATATAATGATCAACAGTTAGGCACATTTGATGGAATAAAGATGTTGTGTATAAGAAATGGAAATTAAATCACTATACCCTCTATCCCTATAGGAAAAAGTCCTTAATATATTAAGGAATGAAGACTTTTTATCCCAAATGACTGAAAATCTGAAAAAGGTAGCATCACCTTTAACTAAGTCTCTAGTAGGAGAAAATTTGAAATCATCATAACAAGAGATGACTTGTTTATGTAAATGTTATTTTAGAATTGAAGTCTAATTTGGTCTCTATGGCTGAAGCAATTAAGATGTTGATGGAGAAGATGGAAAAACTTTTCACTGCTTTGGTCCAGGTTGCTAGGTGGAATTCTCATTCTCTAACAAGATATATTTCAAAAGGATTTGGGGGCAGCTTGCACCAAACATGATGGAAGTTGGTGAGTGCAATAGTCCTCCAGTTTCTACCCAGTGGAAGAAATATATATTCCTCCTTATAAAAGAGAGGATATTCCTATGACATCTTTGCGTTATAATGCTAGAAATGATTGATAGGTAGTCAGGCGTCAAGTTCTTGGAAGACAGGAATTTAACTCTGAAGATGAAACTAATGGATTAAATTACGACTTAGGGCCAAATTTTTTACTATAAATTGTAATCCTATACCTATCATTGCTCCTCCACCATTAAGGTTCTAAGTTGATATAGAAGGTGTTAGAGAGGTAATGTAAGAGTTGTATGGGCCAAGCTTGAGATAGATTAGCCATCCATAATTCCATAAGCCTTATTGTAATTTACCTATATGAGAAGCACAAGTCATATAAGACCTAAGGTTAATAGTAAATGTAAAATAAAAATGCAAAGAAACTAAGAAACTTGAAATAATTTCCTGGGAAGAAACCATGCACTTGAAAGAAACCATGCACTTGAAGCTGCTCACCTTTCCTAGGCAGGAAAGAGATGGGTGAGGAGATGCAGTAGATGAGGGAACTCTAATAGTCAAAGGCTATCCTTACTTGTGGTTAAAATGTGGAATTCCCCCTAATATGCTTTGAAACGAGATTTTGATGACATGATTATAAGAAAGTCCAAAATAGGGTTTAGGGATCAAAATTTTCATACTTTATTTTGACAACAGATAGAAAAGGCTTGGTAAGAGTAAAAACTACCTCGAGTTTTATAGTAAGTATGAAGAATAAAATTGAGAAGACTAGTAGAATTTTTTAATAAAGAACAAAGAGAAGTTGTAAGATTACATCTGTAGCATTCAATTCAACAAAGTCATTAAAAGAGGAAGAAGATGCATGATGTGTGAAGGTTACAGTGCAACAAGAGCTCATTGGATTTAGAAAGAACTTGTAAGGAAAAGAAGGAAAGAACTTAAAGTTTGAAGAGAAGGCGAAGATTACTTAGAGTTTAAGGTAGTAAACAGTTTCAAGCAAGGGAAATTTATAGTAAAATGAGTAAACCCTAGAGAAGTAGCAAGAATTTAAAATTTAAATGAAGCAGTTCTTTTAGCTTTCGTAACAAATGAGGATTTAAGAGATTTAAACACAAAAGAATCCTGATACAACCATTGTTTCCAATGTTCCTCTCAATCAAGGATTCTTTTTGGACAAGGGTCTATTATAGTATTAGATGCGAATATTAAATTACAATGTAATTCATTTCTTAACATACTAAGTTTAATTTTTAAATTAATTGTTATTAAAAAGGTATGGATATTTAATATAATTAAATGAACTTTTATCTCAATTTTCTATAATAAGAATGTAATGCAAAGATAAAAATTAGAGTAATGTGTTCTAATTAAATAATTAAAGATGTTTATCTTAATAAATTGTTTTAAAGTATAATAGTAACATTTCCTTTAAAAAATAATTAATTAGTTGTTATGAATATAATCATTCATCATGTGTTCAATAATTTTATTCCACTCTCGAGACATAATCTAAAGTTATGATGAAGTGATATTATATTATATTTGTGAATTTGTGTTTTTATTACATTTTCAACAATTTGCTCTTCAGTTTTGTACAACTGTTAAATAATTATTTTTTTATATATATATTCTAATAAAATTGTGTATCATATAACAAGAAATTGTAGTTTATCTTTTTCTTCTTCATATCATAGCTGGTACATTTAAAAGTGTAGAAAATTTTTGCATTTAGAATGTCAAAACTATATCAATAACATTTCTCATTGAATAATGATTATAGCTAAATAATTCAAGTTGACCTTGTGGTTTTCTCTTCCTTTATAATCTTACAAATAATATCTTTCACCTTGATATGGTGAAAATAATTTAAGCGTATTAGTGTAGCTTGAGTCGCTCAAATAGAACTTACTTAAATATATAAAGAACATGATATTACAAAAATCTGGAAAAAGAATTGTAATTATTATATTAAAAATATAATACCTTCTGAAAATATAGGAAGTCAGTTTGCTGGATTTGTTGTTATTTCTAAAAGAAATCTAGAATCATTTGATTATCTTCTCATCTAACGATTACATATATGAAACACATGTCAAATAAGTAATAACACATAATATTCAATTCTTTTATCTCTATATGGTATTTGTTTATTAGATGGAACATATACATCAATATGTTTATTAACATATTGTTTATTATTCTTATAGAATTTTACAAAATGAGATTATATTATTGAAATGATTAATTCAATATAAAGATATATAAAATAGTAATAAAGTGCATGAATATACTTGAAATATAAAAGCTATTTTGAATTATGCTAAATCTATTGGGTGTACTGATTAAGGATGATGAGGTAATAACTATTTTGTAAGACGATTAACTGTATATAAGACTTTGCAAAAAAAACACTTTAAAATTATCCAAGTCAAATGTTAAAAGTACTCTTTATTGGCCCTAGTCTTACTATACTTATCGTTTTTAAAAAAAAATTGTAATTTGCTTCTCCATAATCAAATGAATAATTGGCTTTAAGCTTCCTCAACTTTTCAACACGTCATATAAAAAGATTATCTTGCTCATTTTGATCATACATCCTGTAAGACTCTTGTTCAAAATTGTCAATATCCAGTTAGGACATGATAGGTAAAATTTCCACACGATTTCTTAGGTAATTGATAATATACTTTTCCATAACTAGAGAAATCAAAATTGTTAATTGTTTCTTCTTATGATTTGATGCAAAACATGATAAGGAGGTCACGTATATATAATACTTACATTTAATAATGTATAAAGACATAAAAATATAAATACTAAAATTATTTATAAACATCAAAACATATAATATAAATTTAAGATAATCATATCAAACATTCAGTCAAAAGGTTTATCTAAAAGGGTAACATATTCTAAAGTACCCAACTTTTTGGAATTTTTTTAATTTAGTGCCCAAGTTTTTAAAATTTTTAATTAAGTGACCAACCTTTTATAATCTTAGCAACTTAGTTTAAAATGTTAGTTCTATCTAGTAATTTTTGGTTTGGCTCATGGAGACATTTTTGTCCATGACATATAGGCATCTATATAGAAAATTAATTGTTAACCAATTATCCACGTGTGCTAAAACACTTAGGTCTTTTTAGTCCACATGGAATAGGTTAGGTGTTTTTAGTCCATATAGATGATTAGTTGGTAACTAATTTTTCACATGAACACCTACATATGATGGAGAAAAAAGATTTTATTAGCCAAGCCAAAAAATACTAAACAAAACTAAAGCCAAGCCAAAAAAATACTAAACAAAACTAATATTTTGAACTGAGTTGTTAAGGTTATAAAAGGTTGATCACTTAATTAAAAAATTTAAAAATTTGGACACTGTATAGAAAAAAAATCTCAAAAGGTTGGGCACTTTAGAATCTATTATCCTTATTTAAAACATACACTTAATATGTTTAAGCTATGGAATATTTCTTAAAGACAAAATCTAATGTGTCTTATGTCTATAAAATTCTATCTATAAAGTGAAGAATCATGTAAAAGTCTTGACACCCAAATCTTGTAAGGACTTTAAACATTCATTTATTGTATTAATCTCTTGATTAATTGATGAGGCTTCAAATCCATTATCTCTAATGGATTACATTGTCGTCATTTTTTTTTCAAGAAAATTATTATTCCTTTTAGATTGTTCACTAATTATAGCCAAGACATTCTCTAGAATGTTAAGGTTATTTCCTTATGAATTCTTCCTTTTAAGGGATTTATTTTCTTAGAAGGTGAACTAGCAATTTGATCTTCTTTTTTAATTGAAGGAAGAAATTTCTTCGACCTCAATTATATGTTTCTTTTTCAGATATTTTGATGGAGATTTAATTGATGAATGTGCATACAACCCAATTGTAATAGTATCCCTAAAAATATAATAGCCCAATTTAAAATGCTTTACATCACTTTTTTCTTAAATCTATGAGCTCTTTTATGTACCTACAATAATGAAAAGTAATTTTTAGAAAATTTTTAATTAACATTACAAAGTAATATTTTACGTAAAATAAATTGTCCTAACATTCACTTGTAGAATTAATTTTACTAATCAAGGAGTTGTAACTGATTACAATTTCTATGAGTAAATTCTTGAAAATTTTCAATCTAGCTCCTAATTTATTATACCTTTTTTTCAATTAGATATTACTATACTCTATTTAATTTTTGTTTGAAAATACGATTTAATATTCTTCCAACTAAATTTGAAAAAAGAGGGAGTATATATGAATACGAGTTCAACTTGTCAGAAATAGTCAACGAATTGAACTACTATTTTTGGCTTAGGTTGTTGAAATCTTTGGAAATGAAGAAATGACAGAGTGCTTAATTCTGGTGTTTCTCCCATTTTTAATATCTTGCAAAGCACTATTTCTGAAGCTAAATTGATTCAAGATACCTTCTGCAAGCTGCCCTTGAAGAATAATAGTCCTTCGGTTTCAAGATTAATTTTTTGGAAATGTCCGCATTCCCCTTTTATAAAGCTTAACACTGATGCTTCTTTGGCTACTTTCATGGGAATTGTTGCAGGTAGAGGTTTGATTCGTGATCATAATGGTCGCTGGAAACATGAATTTGGTTTTAAGACGGGTAGTTGTTCTATTTTTCTTTCTGAGTTGTGGGTTCTTTATTATGGTATTCAACTCACTCATAATTTAGCCTATTTGGATGTTCTTGTAGAAAGTGATAATGAGATTGCTGTCAAGATGCTGATTGGTAGTGTCCAAACAAATTCAAATTGTTTGTCTCTTGTTGACAGAATGCAAGACTTACTGAAGCGCTTCAACAATGTGAAAATCACTCACATTTACAGAGAAGGGAATTTTGCTACTAACTCTCTTTTCCACCTTGCTTTTGATTTTACTCCTGGTTTTTATGTTTTGGAGCAAGTTCTCCCTAATATTGGTAGATGGATTGATCATGATTTAATAAGAGTTTCTTATGTTAGGTAATTTTTTGTTTTTGTGAGCTTTGCTCACCTCTTTTCTTAAAAAAAAAAAAACGATATATAAACACGATATTAAGGCAAACC